>WNNJ02000704.1:0-175068 GCA_012934845.2 Pomphorhynchus laevis | reverse complement strand
ATAATAATTAATTATTTATATAATAAAGTAAAATTTAAATTTGATAAGAATTTTATTTAATATTTTTATAACTCATAATTTTTGAATTGACTTTATATAACAGACGATGTATTAGAATTATTAAAGAATTAAAGTAGAAATTGTTTTCAATTACAATTATCTAGACTGATAAATATACTTATATAAAAACTCATTTAGTAAACAATTACCGATCTTAGTCCAATACTTTCGTAGATTCGGAGCAATAGGGCAAATACTTAAGAAGTCCAATATACTGTCTAATGAATGTTAAAAGTATAAATTATATGAATATAAATCACACAACCTAGTGTTGAATCAACGTCATCTCTGGTATCATCTATAGATAAAAAATATTAACCAAAATAAATCATTGAACCGTTCAAACCTACTGTTCAAAAAATATTGAATTTGTGTCTGTGCGTTGAGTAATATCTAAATATTACTAATAATTAATAATTATTAATTTTAACTTTTATTTATCCGTTTAATATTATTTACCCACAACCATATTTAGCAATATTGTTTAAAAGATTACATTTTTTGCTTGAAGCATGTTTTATGAAAAACTTAAAAATATTTAATTTTTTTCTAAATATCTAAGAACTATCCGGTTGATATTTCTTTTGTAACTACTAGCATCTTCATGAAATTAACATAAAAATGAAAAAATGTCACATAAATAAAGTTTCTTGTCGGTTTGTACTTTGATGCTGGAATCAAAATCATTGTTTAAAATTGTTCATGTAACATTTTCGTTTGTAGGGACCGCAGCAAAAGTACAAAATATATGTATTCATAATAAAACAATAAAAATGAAGAAATAAAATAACAAAATAGAGGAAACCAAAACATTTTAAACAATAAATTGCAAACATAATTTATGTTGTACAAAACTTAAAAAAAATAAATAAAAAATGTTGTTATAATCAATGAATTTTGTTTATGTTAATTTTAAGGTTAAGTCAGCTTTATTACCAATCATAAAGTTAAGCTAAAAAACAATTAGCCATTGGTAACCAACAATTATCCATTGTGTCCAGTTTCGATTGATTATCCTCAGCCATCGTGTACTGCATTGCAATTCCCCTTCATACTTACATCTTCCATATCTCGATGAATATCGTCCGGCTTCTTTATCCTTAAGATCATCTCATTCCCTTCTCTTCTACACTCCAAATTCCTTAAGATCATCTCATTCCCTTCTCTACACTCCAAATTATTCGACAAATTACCACCTCCGTTCCTTTCCTGATGCTGCTCTTCTTGTTTGGAATTCGCTCCCTTCGTACATCTGCTCGACTTCCTTCTTCATTCTAAATTCATCTGCGGGATTATTTTTTATCAGTATGATAATTTTTATCAGTTTTAGTGGGCTTGTCGTCTAATGCTTCCAGTTTTTGCACTTTACTGTACGATAAATCTTCGTTTTCAAAACAACGTTGGAATTTGCGGTATTTCGTATTTTGATTACTGACTATTTTTATACTTCATTTCTTGTTATGCTACTAGTAAAGAGCTTCGGCTCAATTTGTTGTAAATTAATATTAATAATTAAATTCCCATCAATACGTAATATATATTTTGCTATTTTCTGTTTGATTTTATTTTTATAGTAACCTAAATGATTTTGAAGAAATCCAATATCATTACAAATTGTTGCAATTCTTAAAATTTCATTATTTAATGTATTATATTTTATATTATTTTCTCGATTGGAATGAACTTGATCATTTATAGATTTTTGTAAATTTTAGAGTATCTAAAACAGAAAAGAAAAACTTAATTCTGTATTTATAATGTTTATAATCAATTCAGCAAAATTGAATTTTTTAAAAATTCTAGTTAAATAATAAAAAAATTAATTAATTAATTAATTAATATTAATTAATATTAACTAACTCCTCTACCAAAAACAGCAGCTGGGCCAAATACATGCTAATGATGTATTTCCTCTGATAAAACTATCTAGTATCTTATTCTAATACAAAGTATATTATTTATTATCCATCCATAAAAATTTGCCACTTAAGAGTTTAAATTTATTCTTTATATTATTGTGTTGATTTATATATTTTACTATTTTCTGCTTGATGTTATTTTTATAGTAACCTAGTTTAAAATATGTATCTATTAAATTATTTAAATGATTTTGAAGAAAGCCAATATCATTACATATTGTTGCAATTCTTAAAATTTCATTATTTAATGTATTATATTTTATATTATATGGTATGCATGAATGCTCATGCAAAAATATGTTTCTTGTAAATTTAAATATGTCATCTTTACGATATAAATTAATAGTAGTTTTAGTTAATGTTAATTTAATGTTCATATCTAGATATACACCTTCTTTATCATTAATATTGGTTTTATTAAGAATAACGCTACCTGGATAAATTTGTTCACTTACCTAAATAGTAATTGTTGATTAATTATTGATCAAATAATAGTTGGTCGATGTTTAAAAATTGTAATGACCATTACCGAAAAAAAACTAAATTTGTTAACTTAAAAACCACTACGTATATAAATGAACAAATTTAAAGTCAAATCTTAAAAGTCACTTTATACCGTATCGTTGTGATTAAAGCTGCTGTATATTGGTCTACTTTAAATAGAAAAGAACAAAGAATTATGACCATCAGTAACTCATAGTAAACCATACCATGATATTACTCGGTCTTTAGTAAAAACATTGCAGATACTGCTATCGAACTAAAACAGAAAATCAAAAATAACTATGCATTCGGCATATAAGACCAGAGGGTAATATTGTGGCTAATACATGACAATGAAACATTTGAATAATGTGACATAGTGGGTAATTCATATAGTAATGACGGCCATTCGCACGAACATGAACGAAAATGTTACTATCGCTTATTAGATATATGTTATTTTTTAGTAGAAATACATGCAGTTGTAAAACAATTTTGCTATTTAACTTGAATGCATCTGTAAGCTGAAATTCTTCTGGTTGTGGGACAATATTATTCTCACATGTATTGTTCCTATTTTTGATACAGCGGGACGCTACTAATGAGCCTGGACAGGTCTCATCAGCAGCTAACACAGATAAACATTTCACGTTTCGACCCTTATTATCTGCTTTCTCCGTACACTGATGCTGATCGGATTTGAACTCAGGACGTCTCTATCGCGATTCAACGCTACATCTACTTGGCTGGCTGTTTCAGTTGTGTAGATATACATTGTTTTATATTACTTTCGGTAGGGGATCGTATTCTAACGATCAATTAGAAACCTACCCTATGTGTGTGATCCACTAGCCGGATCACTGTTTTTCATGCTGCCACTTGCAATGAAGTAATATACATCAATGTATATCTACACAACTGAAGCAACCAGCCAAGTAGATGTAGCGTTGAATCAAGATACTGACGTCCTGAGTTCATAGACGATCATCACCAGTGTACGGAGTAAGCAGATAATAAAGGTCGAAACGTGAAATGTAGGTCTGGGTCATCATCTGATGAGACCCAGCAAAATTGATTATTAGCGTCCTGCTGTATCAAGAATAGGAACAATACCTGTGAGGATAATATTGTGCCACAACCAGAAGAATTTTGCAATTGTTTTACAAACACTTAAAAACTTCAAGTTTAAAAGATAAAATTAAAAATTATTTGATACATTCACGACAAAATGTCGATCAAAACACCCAAATCATTTGACAAGAGCTTGAAATTAAACGAAGTCTAAAAATAAAATTTTAAAAACACCCGAATCATTTGACAAGAGCTCGAAATTAAACGAAGTCTGAAAATAAAATTTTAAAAACACCCGAATCATTTGACAAGAGCTTGAAATTAAACGAAGTCAGAAAATAAAAAATTTTGTGATTTTAACTTCCATCACCTACTAGTTAAACGTTAGCTTCATATTTGAACTATTCAATCAATAAATGCGATTTGCACAAGTAAATTTAATTGGAACATAAAATTGTGATTTAAAATGGCATAGCTTTTAATCATATTGCCTAATTTGACAATATGATTAAAATTTAAATTAAACTTTATTTTATTAATTTAAATTTATTTAATTTATTCATACAAAATTACATTTTTCTAGAACTGTAAATTTTACGTTTTAAATAAACCGATTATAAAATTTACACAAATATTTAAGATAAATATTTAAATAAAGATATTTTAGATATTTAAGATATTGTTTTAATTAAAATTATGTGGTTACTTTGTATAAATAAAAAATTGGATAATTGTGGATAATAGTGAAAATATCTTTGCTCGTTAAAGAAATTGCTTTAGAATATCACAAAACTCCCATAATATTACAAATAATATCATAATCTAAACTTATAAGATGTCTAATTAAAATAATTAATTATAGATAATAAATTAAATTATGATAAAAAAACTTATGAGGATATAATGATCCTTACCTGGAAGTTAGCTAGCTTTGAAACGTTTTCCAAATGACGAATTTTTTTCAATGTTCTCAAAAGATAATTTATTCTTTCTATAAATCCTTTATATTTAGACGATGACTCTCTATTTCAAATTTCAAATGTATAATCTAAGCATTTAAAATTACGTACAACGAATTTTTAGTAAGATGGATGTCGTCGACTTCGTCTAGGTGGTACTCGATAACTCTAGAAAATGGTAATTCTATATAACTCCAATTTCAAAGAAAAAGTCAAAGTGAAATAGCACAAACATCGAATAAATAAGTTTTATTTCTGTGAGAAAAACAAATTCAGCACCGAATAGTATTGCATTATAATTAATATTAATATTATTATATTATTTCTATTAATTTTGGAAAGACGTGGTGTTTAAAAAATTAATTGTTATTGGAACTATCAACAGACAAATTAATTAATTTGTTGAAAAGTAAAAACAAAAACTTTGAGTTTAAAGCATATATTAAGCTAAGGATATTAACAAGCATGCTAAACGATAATTATAAAATACATATTTTGTATACTAGAATAGTTGATTATATAATACAATATGACATATCATATATTTTATAATATTAAAAACGATATCTGAAAGTTATAAAATTTGCGACAATTGCAATATTTAGAAGAAACAATTTCTATTTGATTGGTATTTAATTGTTATTTGAAATAATTTTAAACAAGAGGAATATCCGTTGACCAATCGCGCCTTTAAAATTAAAAATAATTAATTTACGCATTATAATGAATTGTATATTGCGTATCTATTACATCGTGCATTGACAGAAAATATGAAACAAATATTTTGCTTTGAAGGAAGAGAAGATTTGTGGATTTTGCTCTTCTAAAAAATATATAGACATCGGGGGTCAGTGTTCATCTAACCCGCCGTGTGTAAACTGTAATGGTCCGCATCCATCCTGGTCTAGGAGGTGTGAGGCCTTTAAGGCCTATCGGATAAAATTCTGTAATTCACCGACAATAAAAACTCCTGACAGCTATGCAGATACCAGCGGTAGAATGTCGGACAAGGACATCATACATCTTCTCGACGCTCAAAAACAATCTATGTTGAGACAAATGGAGCAGCTCCTCACAAGTAATTTTGCTCTGTTATATTCAACTCCTACGTTCCCTCCTTCAACGATTCCAGTATCAAAGAAACGGGGGGGGGCTTCGGCCCACACCGTGCCTCCATTGAAGGTTGGCAAACTGCTCAAGTCCAAGTCCGGAAAGGCCTCCATAACGGGAAATGAAGATGCTGCCCAGGGGCAAGTACATACCCTGGACGGAACTGGTGGCGGAAAGGGAAACCTTCCTACACCTAGCTCTGTCTAGGTAGGCAATCCCCCAATCCAACTAATCCATCACAATGCAGAGTACTCGTGAGCAAAAAATATGAAACATATGAACAAAACATATGCAACAAACATTTTGCTTTGTATAAAAACATATCTAATGCATACAACATAATTGTATGTGAAAATATAATTTTATGTCAAGGGCTTACTATAATTTTATAATTTTAATTATAATTTCATGTCATAATTTTGTACTATTATAAGATAACATTTATTTAGGAACGTCTTTGCAAGTGTTTAAAAATACCTGTCGCAGATATTCCAAGCTCTGTGAATAAGGAACTGTGATATTTCATTATAAAGAACCGATGGTTTGAATGCAGTGTAACAATTTAAATTTTGCGAAAAGGAAATGTGAGCCAAAACAATAACAGCCGCGAAAAATGTATCGACTGCGTCATTTTTTTCTAATTCGCGTAGATCGTCAAGCATTGCATTAACGAATCTAAAGCTTAGGTTATTTCAAAAAGGTAAACAACTACTGATTATTATAACCTTAATGTCTGTAAATGATTTTTCAAACATTCAGACAATGTAATAAGACCAGTGCAAGTATAATTAAAGAGATATTTAAGTGCGATTGCTCGAGCATGTCTTAGACATGATTTAATCCAATATGGATACAGTAAACTTTTGATAAAGGAATCAATAAGACGCATTAATGTGCAACATTCTCTAATATCACTTGAATATTCTTCAGAACTGGGATAATCGAGGTAATTTCGGATTATGAAAGGAATATTTTCTTTATCGTGCCTACTCAAGATATTTATTTGTATCCCTGCACAACACAATTTGGCACTTTGAATAAATTCGGATTCCTGCAAAATTCGTGGATAGTACATATCACCTGATTTAGACTTAAGTTGAACGAGCAGATTGCCAAACGATTTCATAGTAAATGCATCATCATGATTTGGAGGAATAACTTCGTGTTCCATCGACCGAATTGTTCTTGATAATGCTATCTAAACACAAAATGCCAATTTGATTGATGTAAATATGGATATATATTAAGATCTTTTGTTTAATGAATTTTAATGAAAAATAATTAAGGTACATGATGGCAAGAATTGCAGAAAATAAAAAACTTTACATTTTTTACCTTTGATAAAAGTCTAATTACTAAATTATAATTTTAAATATCTATTTAAAATAAATAAAGATATTATAATAATTTAAAATAATCCTAATTATAATCCTTACTTAGTTTCTATAGATTTTATCGAAACAATAGCAAATAATCATTAAACATATTAAACTGCAATTCTACTTTAAGCAACGCATTCAGTTATTCTGAAAAAAGTTGCTAAATTCTAAATCTATATTCCCAAAGTTTCTAAATTCTAAATCTATATTCCCAAACATTTTAAAGATAATGAATTTGTTAACTGGTATAAAGTCATTGTGCTCAATATATCATACAGATGAAGAATTTTGCAAGTCATTGCTAGATATATACTTTGAGGAAACGAAGAACAGGTTAGTCAGTTTTTACAGGTCGGTCAGTTTATATATATGTTGGTCAGTCCATTAATATACGTCAATTGGCACTTAAACGTTCAATTAAATCAATACCTGATTATACTTCAATCATACTAATTTTACTTATGGTTCTAGTAAGTAACCATTATATGTTTTTTGACATGTTATATTTATAACTTATAAGTTATATTTGCAGGTACTAGCAACTAACCACATTTTGAAATTATATTGCTATTATACTGAAAGGATGTAACCTTATTTTGGTTTACACTTTTTTCTAAAAAGATGTAACCATATTTTGGTTTATACTGTTAAATTGAAAAACTGCAGAAATATTTTGGATTTATAAAACCATAGAATGTATATCATATTATTTCCACTAAAATTTTATTAATTTTTATCTTAACTTTAAAGCAATATACAGGGTCTTTCAAATTCGAGTTTGTTTTAAAAAATGTATTGTACTGACGACTATCACTGTTTCAAAAAGACTTATTTTTTCCAAATATCAAGTAGAAGGTTCACGATTTACTGAAATGGATTGTATTTCGCTTGATTACCGTATAAACATAATAAAAATCCACTACGAAAATGGTAGAGCAGTAAAAACAACATTTCACAAAATTGTCCACATTTTTGGTCGATATAATCGTCCTACGGAGCCAGGAATAAGGAAGTTGGTCGAAAAATTTGAGTCGACTGAATCGTTACAAGACAGAAGTACATCAGAGCACAATCGTCCGATGCGTTCAGCTAAAAATATCGCTGCTGTTCGCGAAAGCATCAAGGAAGATAAAAATTTATCGATTGAACGACGTTCACAGCAATTGGGCCTATCTGCAACCACAACATGGAGAATTTTGCGTCAGGACTTAGTTCTAAAGCCTTACGAAATTCAGATGGTGCAAGAGTTGAAGCCGAACGACCATCAACAACGTCGACAATTCTCTGATTTTGTTCAGCAACAATCTCATGATTTTGCTGAAAAAATCATCTTTACAGATGAAGCCCATTTTCATTTGAATGGCTATGTGAACAAACAGAATTGCTGGATTCGGGCACTGGAAAATCCACGGCAGTATGTAGAGAAGCCACTACACTCCTCTCGTGTAACTGTTTTGTGCACATTTTGGTATGGTGGAGTCATTAGACCGTTTTTCTTCGAGAACGCATATAGAAATGCGCTTACCGTCAACGGACTGAGATATCGGGAAATGCTCACAACTTTCTTTTACCCAATTGTTGATGGCATGGATATATAGGATATGTGGTTTTAACAGGACGGTGCGACATGCCATACAGTCAATGAAACAATAAAGCTATTGGAATCGAAATTCAAGGGAAGAATACTCTCTCGAAATGCAGACGCAAATTGGCCCCCAAGATCTCCAGATTTAACACCTTTGGATTATTTTCTGTGGAGCCATCTTAAAGACAGGGTTTATGCTAAAAACCAGAATCAATTGAAACACTAAAAGACAACATTCGGCGCGAAATTAAGGAGATAGAACCACAAATATGCCGAAATGTAATTGAAAATTTCGGCAAAAGGATTGACGTCTGTAAGCGTTCCCGCGGTGGGCATTTACACGATATCGTTTATCATTCTTAAATTGTAGAACGTGTACTAGACATCGACAAAAAATATATAATTTTTCTCTCACAATGTGTGTTTAATTCCAATTTTAAAAAGAAACTCGAACTTGAAATACCGTTTATTAATATTTTTGTTGTAATGCATACTCGTTTCTGTTCAGTGTATGTTTTGTTTCTACTCTCTTCTTTGAAATAATCGATATGCAGCTGTTTTCTTGAAAATATATAAAAATGCACAAAGTTTAACACCTACTGATAAACTCTTGATGGTGAGCACAGCTGTGTTTGAAAATGTGAATCAAAACATTTACAGTAAACGTGTTTGCAGTGGTTGAATCGATTTGAAAATCAAAAAATATATGAACAAGTGAAAAAAACGAACACGTCGGAGGTTCAAAGCAATTGCAATTCCAGCAAAATTCCTGCTTACGAAACATCAAAATTCAACGAAAAAGGAAAATATCAGGTATTCTCAGATGATACAAACTGCAAGCAAAAGGTTAGTTCAGTTTCTATCGTTTGTGACGATGAGGAGTTACTTCCCCATTCCCAAACTTACAAATTTGGGTATTATAAAGATTTCAAAGCCCGTTGAGAGACATTTATTGTTCAATATATTCCTCAGAAAATTTTCTCTGAAACTTAAAAATAGAGTTGTTTTTAACTCTGTCCGATACAGTGAATCAGAAATAAAAATTTCTTTTGCCTCGCCTGAGTATCTTAAAAGCTATTCTGAATTTTTTGAATCCAATTTGTCCGAATTTGGATCTTTTGAACAAAAACCAATCATGGCCTCGGTCAAGATATCGAATCTCCTGGCCCACCTAGAAAAGGCTGATATTACATTACTAAAAAGTAAGTTCAATATTTCTAGTCTTCGCCAACTTTAGGGAAAGAATGACTTCCCCTTAAAGATCGCTTTCGGTTCTGCGGCAATTGATCATCCTGAGATACTCGCTAGAACTGCTAATAATCCCTTTTTAGGTTAAATTCATCATTTAAAATAGTTGGCAGGAAGAAGTTTACATACCGCCATTGTAGTCGATTCCAAAAGTGGAGGCAATAGGTTTCCAGCTGCATCCTACCGACTACATGTAGGGTGTGTAGCTCCTCATTCTGCCTGGCCGTAATGGACGGCTGGACCATCCTACCGACTATGTCTTTGCACGCAGGTGCAAAGACATAGTCCGAGACTATGTCTTTGCACCTGCGTCCAGAAAACATGGCTGTGGTATCATCAGCATATACCACTAGACGTTGTTCGCGTTTAAATATTTTAAAGAGTTCAATTGAGGCAGCAAGATATAAGATAGGAGAAAGTGAGGAACCTTGAGGCACACTATTATTGACAGCAGTTATGACATGATACTGGGGGACATCAACGACAGAACTAGTCGTTGGATCAATGCAGCACTTCGCAGAGCTAGGAACGATTACTTTATTCACAAACCCCCATCCCCTACCTTTCATTGCACATCAACGAATTCTATCCTCGACATTTTACTGATTCACTGGAGGTGGTTGTTAAAATCCCTCTGCACGGAGCAGTCACGCCAGCAATTGTTTACCTCTCATGACATAATTCGTTGGAAAATTGAGGAAGATATGTTACTTCGAAGGAAGTTTCACTTTGATCCCATCAGACTGGCCTTCTTTCAAGAGGATATCCAACTCTTTCCAAGAATAGGAAATGAGAGTCTGACCGAATTTAATACCTACCTCTTTTCGCAAGCTACCGCGATTCTATCGACTAGCTATAAAGGTCGTATATACAACCACACTCCGACGAAACTCAAAGCCCTAGAAAAATTGCTTAACCTCCCTAATCTCTCTGCTTCCGCCAAACAGGCTATCTCGAATGAATACTCGAGCACTAGATATAGATTCCAGCTGAGTAGGGATAGTACGAGTATTGCTCGCCTAAATCCTTCTCAGTCTTCCTTCTGGAAGATTCTTAAGGAGAAGTTTGTTTGCTGGAAGGATAGAGCATTGAGTTGGATAGGGAATGTAGGCCATGATAAAGTTTTGGAAGAGTCGTTAGCCCTACAAACTATGGAGCCAATCAATCACCTCAACAAATCCCACCTTGGTGTAACTTCAGGAGTAGGGATATATCTGTTACGGATATCCTTAACTACTGGGGTCCACTCCCGGACACCTCCAAATCCGTCGCTCTACTTTCTTCTTGGATCTGTCAGCTTTTGACAGCTGATCATAGAAAAGAGGTTGCCGTCACAATGCCTTTAGCCTTCCCATCCGATGTAGCAGGCATCAATATTAGTAAGCGTGTTTTTATCCCTAAGAAAAAATCCTGATCATGTCCTAAAGATCTGCCACCCATTTAGATTCAAAATGCCCTCGTGTCAATTAACGAAAAAGCGCTTAAGCGTAAAATCCGCGACCATCTGAGTAGGCGTAATTTGATCCCTCCGGGTTTTCATGGGTTCCTTAAAGGTCGCTCGGTCCATTCAGCAGTAGGTGAATTGGAACAGTTTTGTCGGAGAATAGCCCTCGTTTAGTTGTGGCTGTTTTCTTTGACTTTACTGTTGCATTTGACCGCATCTCTATTCCCTTTAAAATCTCTTCTCAGGTCCCTCGGGTTGCCTGCGGAATTGTGAACAGGGTAGAGATTCTGCTGTACACCAAGCGATTTTATTATGAAGATGACTCTCATGCGCGTCAGTTCTATTCTATTACGGGTGTTCCTCAAGGTTTATCTCTTTCTCCTATCTTGCTGCCTCCATTAACCTATCAAAATATTTAAACGCGAACAACATCTAGTGGTGTACGCTGATGACACCACAGCCCTGTTCACTATACACAGGTGTAAAAACGTAGTCTCTGACATCAGCCGATTCTTTTTAAGATTAAATGACCAGTTGCCCATGTCCAATCTTGTTTTAAGCTCCGTCAAATCGCAGGTAATTGGTTGTCTTTCATGCATCCCCTGCGTCGAAGCAAACACTTAAGAGATTAGCACTCTCTGAGCTCTCCTCCATATTTGCCTCAGAACCACTTCCTACCTTCACAAGTCGAGTAAAATACCTGGGTTCACCGTTTCGGTGAACTGGTCCGCGAAAGCCGACCTGGATATACTCAAACGTATCCTGAAGAGAGCTAGTTAGGCTCTGAAACGGGCCCATCATCTGTCGTTAAAATGGAACACCCAGGTGCGCCTTTAGGGCTCCTGGGCTATCTCAGGATTAGTCTTCTTCTCCAGAGGACGTCCCCCAGGCGTCCTCTGGAGAAGGTTGTCGAAAATATAGTGGTAGCTATATTTTCTACAACCTATAAAGGTCGTTTATTCAATCCTACTCCAACGAAACTTAAGGTCCTAGTTAAAATTCTAAATCTTCCTAATCTTTCTGTTTCCACCAAGCGGGCTCTATCGAAATAAACTGGATCACTAGATATAGGTTCCAGCTGAATAGAGATAGAGCGAGCATTGCACGTCTTAAGCGATCTCAGTCTTCCTTCTGGAAAATATTCAAGAAGTAGAAGTTTGTCTGATGGAAGGAGAGGGCATCAGGTTGGATTGACAGCATATGTCATGACAAAGTGTTAGGAGTCACTAACCCTACATAATAATGGAGCCACTCAATCTTCTCAATCCATCCCGCTTTGGAACAACTTCATGAGCAGGGATTTATCGGTTACTGATATCGTTACTGAACGCCTGGGGTCCACTTCCGGAAATCTACAGATATCATGCCCGCACTCTCTTCTTGTGTTTGTCAGCTTTCGACAGTTGATCAGAGAAGAGAAGTCGTCATCACCATTCTGATATTGACAGCAGAATATTTTTAGCAAAGAAAAAAGCCGTCTCATGCCCTAAAGAACTGCGCCTTCTTTCGATACAAAACCCCCTCATCTTCGTCTACGAAAAAGCGCTTGCGCGTAGAATCAACGACCGTCTAATTAGTCGGACCTTAATCCCACCAAGTTTCCATTCGGCTATTAGGTCGTTCGGTCTATTTGGCAGTAGTGAGATGCACAGGTTCTGTCAGGACAATTTTTATATCCTCATAATGGATGTTTTCCTTGATTTTTCAGCTGCATTTGATAGCATTTATATTCCCTTTGTTATCTCTTCTCCCAGGCCCCTTGGGTTGCCTGGGATAAATGTTAACAGGGTAGAGATACTGCTGTACATTAAGCGTTTCTTTTATGAAGACGCCCTGATGCTCGTCACTTCTACCCTTTGACAGTGTGACTCAAGGATCCCCACTTTCCCTATCTTAAATCTTGCTGCTTCTATCGTATTCTTTAAGACATTTAAACACGATCAACATCAAGTGTTATACACTAATGATACCACATCCTTGCTCTCTGTCCGCAGGTGTATACATGTTTGACCCGTTGGTCCGAGGTCTACCTATAGGTCTCTTTCCAGAGAGTCCTCCCTATTGCGTGATAAACACAAAGCTTCGCCCGAATACTCAACTCCAGCTCATCCACGACGGACATGTACGAAAAACGCATTGCAGCGTTAGCTACAAAGAACTGCTTCTCAACCTGCCGTCCCTCGAGAATAATATCCCCAAGATGCTTGTAGTTCTCCACATTAGGACTACGTTAATTCTCCACGTTAGTTTTACCCTATTACAGGTGTGCATCAAGGCTCATCACCTTCTCCTATCTTATATCTCGCTGATTCTATCGTACTCTTTAAGACATTTAAACGCGATCAACATCAAGTGGCATACGCTGATGATACCACATACTTGTTCTTTGTACGCAGGTTCGTAGGTGTCATCTCGGGCGTCAGCTGCTTCTTTTTAAGATTAAAATACCAGTTAACCACGTCCAATCTTATTCTGAACACCTCTAATTCGCAAGTGATCGTATTTAATGGAGCCCTGCGACAAAGATCATCTAAAGAGATTATCAATATCAGCTCTCTCTTCCATATTGAACAATCAACCACTCCCTACCTTGACACCTTGAGTAAAATACCTGGGGGTATACCATTACGATTAAATGTGGAGCCGGACTAGACTTGATTAAATTCAAAAGTGTACTGAAGAGAGCTAGATGGACCCATAAACGGGTCCAGCATTTGTCATTATGTGTTAAAGCTAAGGTGCGCTTCTGGGATACCTGTGCCTTCTCAAGATTAGCCTTATTTTCTAGAGGACGTCCCTAGAGCAAAAACTAAGGTTTCTTAAGCTCCTTATCTCGCGATTACCAACCACTGTCTGCTTCGACTGGACCCTCAGATGTGTGAAATAGCATGAGTGGTCCAGATGGAAGGTGACGCACTGGTGTAGGTTGGAGGCTTCTGATCTCCTTTGCCTTATATTATAAGAAGACAACTCAACTGAAATCGACTATTATTGCCGTCTTTTTCTACTATGGCATTTTCATTTATGCATTATTACATATTCTAATCTTTTTTTGTTCTATTAAGAAAATTTTTATTTATTCATAAAATGTGAATAAACCTTTTCCGATTTTGCTACATTAAAAAATTAGTTGTTCAGTGGTTTTTTTTTCAATTTAAAATAATGTAATTTTATAAATAATATAATAATTTATAAAATAAATTGAAAACAATATTTTAAAGATTAAATTTGTACATATTTGGAATTAAAAACATTTTCATTCAAATGATTCATTTTTCAATTAAAGCTTAAAGAAATCAAGAAGACTGAAATTTTTACAAATGCATCCGCGAAAAATGTATCGACTGCGTTGTTATTTCTAATTCGCGTAGATCGTCAAATTGCAGAAAATAAAAAACTTAATATCTTAACAATATTTTTTAATGCTCTTGAATCGACTAAATATATTAATAAAAAAACAAAATAATAAAAATTAATAAAAAACAAATAGAATCAATGAAAAAGCTATTCTTGAGCGTTTCTATTCTTGAGATCTTCGTAAGCAGATTTTATATTGTAAAAATTATTATTTTTTAATTATTGTTTTATTATTTTTTAGTTTTATAAGAACAATCTAGAGATTGAAATAAAATCTCCTGAAGTTTTTCACTCAAGTGATTCAATAACAAAAATTTAAAACAACAACTTGCAATTATTCAATTCGTCAATCATTTCCTAATTTAATATTCTTTTGATATTAAATCTTATTAATAATATTTATTTCTTCCTCCTTTTCAAATCTGTATGAACAAAGAAGGTAAAATAGTTTTATTCCGTTAGTTCCTGCTATCATAAACCAACTATTATATTTTTTTGAGGCTGACACTCTCTATTAGAGCTTGAACGATGTATTAATTCAGCTTAGTTAATTAAATTAAATATTTTAATTTATAAACTGATATTTTACTAAACTGTTTGAAATAAAAAATGATAGCAACAGTCGAAAAGTCAGAACAATAGAGCAGAAAATCATGAGACAAAACATAACAGATAATTTAAGATTTGAATAAAGAATTAAACAAAGTAACATGATCATGACATTTTCTAGAGACATAAATGTTAAAAGGTTAACAATATAGTAAAAATTTGGAAAAGATACGTAAACAATTCATTAAACATTAATTAGCAATAAAAGCAAATATCATATGAACAAATTACAAAAATAATATAAAAATCAAATATGAACACTCTTTTGTCTTCATTAGCATTCTGTTAAGAATGCTAATTTAATAAATAGGAAATATTTAATAAATATTCACATTTATAAATGTAAATATTATAAATATAAATATTTATATTTATAATATTAATATTTATAAATATTAATATCTCACGTTTTGCAAATTTTATTAAATTATATTAAATAGCAAATCACACGCAAACCTTTTCTTTTATAAAGGATTTGTGAACATATGGCTTACTATTCAAGTCAATGATATCACAGGAACGCAAAATGTCGGTTGGCAAAATATTTGATTTTGTATTGACAGATTGATGAAGATGTAAAATTCTCTATTTTGTAAAAAAAATAAATTAGCTTTTAACAAACACTTGATAAATTTGGTAATTGGGCATTAATTAAATACTAGCATGTCCTAAATTTATATCAGGATATAAATTTATAATATTTAATTTTAAATTTATATCAGGATCAACAAAATAAAAAAACATACCAGAATTCATTATTAAGATGCAAAAGTTAAGATGCAAATCATTAACAATAATATATCGATAGAATTAAATGTCCGCTTATCTCTCAGCTTCGTGGTGTTAAGATGCAAAAGTTATTCAGATCAAATCTGAGTTAGTTATTATATATATTGCCAAAGCTTTCGCAGCGTTACGGCTTCGTCAGTGGCTCATTGTAAGTAATTTGATATTATCAAGGAAATTGTTATTACTAATTAAAAAACAATTATATCGATATATTATTGTTAATGATTTGCATTCTTCTGCTAAAATCGTCAAAATGTTTGTGCTGTAATCGTCAAATATGTAGTGTTCGACAATTATGGTGGAACTAGTGAAATTAAAAGATAATAAATTAAAATTATATTTATTTCATCGATCCTGCTTTAAAATCAAAAAGTTAAAGAAGAAAAATGAAATAAAATCACTGATTTGTTATATATAGTTTATAATTTAATATTTTAAAATAAAATCTTTTAAATATTTTTAATATCGCAATTCAGTAAGCGTTCAATCATTCAGTCATCAATGTTAAAATATTAGTTTAGTAAACCGACATATTTTATAATGTAGCCCAGTATTTACATGGCCATATTTGTAAAATATGGCCCTGTATTCTAAACAACAGCATATGCTGCTTAGCACCTCATACCCTTAAATTTTATTAACTACATTTTAACGAACTAAGTAGCGATTCTAGTTTTTATCAATGGGATACAAAGATTTGTCTACTTCTTTAAATAATTGTGTAAAAAGTAACGTTGCATTAGCAACGACACAATTAGTTGTTTGGTCACTAATATTTTTAATATTTACATAAATAAAATTTATAACATTTAATTACATTATTTATTAAAATTAGTAAATACCAACTTGACGAAACCAAACAAAGCTATAAAAAATGTCAGTATGATACATTTGAATATTTATCGAACAAGATTATTTCATGAAATCGACTTCGCTTACTAAAGAAATTGACAGATAAGAATAGAAACGAATAATGGATACGTAACTACACTTGCTTAATGCAATAAAAATTGGGCCGATCAAAGACCATTATATTGTATAGACATTTCAATAAAACGTAAAGATTCATCTTTTGAATTTTCATGGCACTTTGAATCAGTATCGTCTGGTACTTCATGGCACTTTAAATCTGTATCGTCTGGTACTTTACTATCTTGACTGTAATAGTATTTTTCTTGATGAAAAATTTGAACGCAGCATTCACGACAGAAGAAATATGTGTAGTTATTAATAGAATAAAAACCTAACGCAATATGGGCTGATGAATTGTGTAGTGAGCATTTGACTAGCGACCTCTTGATTATTTTTTAGGTGCCACGTTTTAACTGAATTTAGTTAACTTGCCACAATATGAATACTTCTTGTGCTTGAACATATTGTCATTAAAGTTGTGAATACTGGGCCTGTACACTGCTCAGTATTTTCTCAATTTTCATCTCTTTCAATTGAGATTGAAAGAGATTTTGTTAATAAATACTACATATTTAAAAGCATTTTCAATTTTGTCAATTTCAGATTAAACGTTGAATTTAGCATTTAAATAAAACAGTAACTCTTTATTAAACTATTGATTGTGATATTATAATTAATTTTCTCATATAAAATTGTAATATATTATATTACCTACATACCTAAGTATTCCTCGGGTTTATCACTTAGGCTACGTTTTACCCTTTATGTATGCAGGTAATATAATATATTATAATTAATATGATAATATTAATTATAATATCACAATTAATAATGAATTTCTCCAATTAAACAGATGATTCGTTTTTTGCCGTCTGCTAGTCCTCCTCTGCATCCAGCGAGGGATCTGGCACTGATGAGTCATTGTGATGACGAAACGGTATCTAGCAGTGTTTTTCGTTTTTCTTTTGCGTCGGGCTTAAATGACTGTTAACACAATGAATAGTTTAATTGTATCTTTACGCAAATTAACACAATTTAAACAAACGATGCCGAGATTTCAATATATTCACCTTGACGACATAAAGATACAAATAATTTGTTTGTCTGGATTTCAGTAAATTCGTAGCCACATTTATAACCCAATGGAAACTTTTATTGTAATTAAACTAACAACGATAGCAGATAAGCAATAAAAAAACTTACACTATCACGAATCGATAACCCTTTAATGGGACATAACAAATTTGACGCTTCTTTGATAAACGAAGGCTGTACAAAATCGCATTTGTAATCGCATAACGATGCGAAGAATGTAAACAGGTCATTGACTGAAAGACAAATAATTTGAAAACAATTATATTTTTAAGTGAAACTTAAATATTGAGTATTTAATCTCAATCAATAAAGAAAGAAAATTTTCATACGTTTTACAGACAACGAATTAAAATCAGTGGATTACATAAAAATACAAAATTATTCTAACTATGTAATTAAATATATTATTATGATAACTTTATATTAATTACCAATCACATCATTAATTTGTTTATAAATTAATAGAAATAATTTTGATAGTTCAATTAATAATTTCTAATCAACAACAATTTGAAAGAGCAGGGTTTCACACCGTGGATGTTGCCTCAAATGGTTGGTTGTGTTCTTAAACAAGCAGCACATACCTTATGACAACTGGACTCGAAAGCTTAGATGTTTCGTCAACTTCAGTCTAGCTAGATCTCGGTCGCTGTACATAAGATCAGCACGCCGTTTAACAAACTAAGGATTTTGAATGTACCAAGTTGTGGGGCCCTGAACACTTTGTATATTTACATATTTTTTCGAAGTTAAATATTTCGAAGAAATAACAAAAGATAATAATATTTATTATAATATTGAATGTATATTTAATTATTAGAATATTATGAGTAAATGAAATATAAATTAAAGTATATGTGATAAAAGATACACTACTTTACCTTTTTAATTATTTACATTAAGTGTTTATATGTTTTTAATATTTTTAGACATAAAAAAGTGTATTTTAAAACTATAACATTGTATTGAAGATAATGAAATTTTACAGAGACGTAATCGATATAATTTAATGAAAGTATTTAAACGTACCTTGTGAGTCATTAATCTGTAATTTAAGCAAGTATGGTAGCACGCTGTTTGTTCGATCTTCAGCGAAATGTTTATATACAACAGATGTAAGCGTCTCAAAACCACTTATGGAAACTTCGTCGCTTGAACTTAGAAAATATAAAATTTTGAAAAATTAACTAGTGAAAACATGGATAAAAACTGCAATTAATTAACTTGTAAACTTTCAGTATTTCCGAAAAATAAATTGATAAAATTTCAATGATGAAAAAGTTTTAATTAAAATTAAAAATTTAATTATCTTAAAATTTAGTTAACATAGTCAAATCAAAAAGAAAACATTTGCAATTTAAACATCTAAGAATTATAACTCAATTGTAAAGCAGTTGTGTATGTACAATGGCATTAGTAAAGCAATTTAGTAAATTAATGATGATTCATATTTATCAAAAAAGATACACTACTGTATAGAGAAGTAAGTCAGATTTGTGAAGAATTGGACGGGAATTAAGTAGAGCTAGACGAAAACATCGTTTTGTATCATTGATGGCAAGATAAAGAGATTGAAAATAGATACAGGTCGCCAACGGATTTTTGGATGTAGACAGTAGTCCATACATCACATTCTGATTTACTGCACGCTATATCATATCGTTGTACTAGTTTTACTCTCAGCGCTAAGGTTATTTTGCCTTGTGACACATTTTTTCATAATTGTCTTCCTAGACCTCACTTTTCCTCTGATGTCCATAATTGTTTAGTTGGATTGAATATTAAGTGAATCGTATTTGTATATATTTATCTCTTATATGATCTTAAAAAGTTATATAGATCGTAGTAAGATCGTCGTTAGATCGCTCTAAGATCGTCGTATAGATCGTTGTTAGATTGGAAAGTCATATAGATCGTTGAAAAATCGTCGTTTAGATCGTTGTAAAATCGTTGTATGTAATGATCGTCGTTGTAAGGTCGTCGAAATTGTATATTTAATTTTATATTTAATCGTATATAGTATATACTATTAAATAATATATTTAATAATATATTAAAAATTAATATAATTAAATAATAATACATAATATAATAATAGTTAGCTTTTAACTAAAAGTTTAAATTTAGTATAGAATCTTATAAAATTTATGAATCAGTATAATAGATCCAGATTTTTAACAGCAATATTCAAAAAATGTGGAAATTGTGAAATTATAAAAAGAATCTTATACTTTTGTGATGTTGCTCTTTACCGAGGTAGGATATATATATTCGATAGACATTTACGTTTATTACCTACATTAAGTGTCTATAGATATATTGCTTTAAAGTTAAAATAAAAATTTATAAATTTTTAGTGGAAATAATATGATATACTATTCTATGGTTTTATAAATCCAAAATATGGCTGCAGCCTTTCAGTAGAACAGTATAAACCAAAATATGGTTACATCTTTATAGAATAAAAGTGTAAACCAAAATAAGGTTACATCCTTTCAGTATAATAGCAATGTAATTTCAAAATGTGGTTAGTTGCTAGTACCTGCTAATATAACTTATAAGTTATAAATATAACATGTCAAAAAACATATAATGGTTACTTACTAGAAACCATAAGTAAAATTAGTATGATTGAAGTATAATCAGGTATTGATTTAATTGAACGTCTAAGTGCCAATTGACGTATATTAATGGACTGACCAACATATATATAAACTGATCGATCTGTAAAAACTGACTAACCTGTTCTTCATTTCCTCAAAGTATATATCTAGCAATGACTTGCAAAATTCTTCATCTGTATGATATATTGAGCACAATGACTTTATACCAGTTAACAAATTCATTATCTTTAAAATGTTTGAGAATATAGATTTAGAATTTAGAAACTTTGGGAATATAGATTTAGAATTTAGCAACTTTTTTCAGAATAACTGAATGCGTTGCTTAAAGTAGAATTGCAGTTCAATATGTTTAATGATTATTTGCTATCGTTTCGATAAAATATATAGAAACTAAGTTTTAGAAATTAAGCGTCGCATAAGCCTAGAAGAAAATTTGCAATTTTGCTGCTATTTTATTATAATTTTTATTTAGGATTGAAAACACTAGAAAATTTATGAAGTCTAATATTTTTAATTGCGTCAATTCTAGAAATTCAAACAGCAAATCAATTAAATTACTTTATTTAACGATCGATTATACATAGTTATTACAGGAACGAAGAAACAGAAAATATATTTTTTTGATAAAAATTCTATATTTCGATAGCTCATGCTATCATCACGATCACAATAAAATGTTTCACAATTTCCCCCCGTGTTTCCAACATTTATACAGAAACAATTAAGCATTAATGTGCCTCGCATTTCTACTTAACAGAAAAAGAAAACACCGAGAAACAAAACAATCATACAATAAAATTTTACACACATTTTAAAACAACAAAAAGAAAGAAAAAACAGAATCATAAAACAAAATAAAATTAAAATCATAACTCAAGTGATGAAAAAATACGAATTTAATAATAAAAATAATGTAAAAGTAGAGTAATAAATTATAATTTAATCTTAACCAAAACAAAATAATAATACAATTAGAAAAATACAAACAAATTGAAAAAATTAAAATAATGTAATATTGGAATAATTAATTATAATTTAAGGTTGTGATCAGATTTATTATTAAGCATTAAATTAGGTTCTTTTTTTAATAAAATACGTTTCTTGAATAATGCGATATAACAAGTTACTTTCAAATGATAAAATAGATGCATTTTCAAAATCAACGGAATGATTCAAACTCACAAAATGCTGGACAACATTACTAGAATTGGTCCCTTTACGTACATCATAATTATGTTGTTTAATACGCTTAACCAAACCTTGACCCGTTTGACCAACATATACCTGTTTGCATTCTTTACAAGGTATTTTATAAACAATGGCATCTTTGTTAAAATCTGGTTTACAGATTTTAACTTTACACAGGATTTCCTTACCCACACGGTAAATTATGAGGATTCTCGAATTCAATGGTGCGTTTCTTCTGAATCTAATGTGGGTATACCTTTTCTCGATGTATTGGTTAAACGGGCTAATTCTTCTATACTTCAAACATGTGTCTATCAAAAATTTGGTACAGGGCCATATATTGTTTCTTGGACTTCAAACGTTCCAACTAATTGGCCTTTTTCCGCTTCTACGTCACATTACCAACGTTGCAGGCTTATCTGTTCTAACTATCACTTAATTTGTGAAAGAAAAGGCTATCAAACATAATTTACTAAAAAGTGGTTTTCCGCTTTGGGCTATTAAGAAAGCTAATTAAAATCTTTAGCGCATACAAATAAAGTTATTGATCCTAAGATAAGAATACATCATATAGGAATACCTTTTGTTAGTAACAAGTGGAATTCAGTATTTTCAAAGTTTATTAACAATAACATAAAAAATAGTTGTATTAACAAAGTGCACATTTTTAACAGAAAATTACCTAAACTTCACAACATTTTTAAGCGTAAACCAGATTTTAACAAAGATGCCATAGTTTATAAAATACCTTGTAAAGAATGCGAACAGGTATATGTTGGTCAAACAGGTCAAGGTTTGGTAAAGCGTATTAAACAACATAATTATAATGTACATAAAGGGACCAATTCTAGTGCTGTTGCTCAGCATTTTTGAGTTTGAATCATTTCGTTGATTTTGAAAATGCATCAATTTTATCGTTTGAAAGTAACTTGTTATCTCGTATTATTCAAGAAGTGTACTTTATTAAAAAATAACAAATTTAATGCTTTTTTGCATTAAATTAGGAACATTTTTTGATTAAAAAGTCCAATATTTCGACGGCACTACGGCACGTCATCTTCAGGGTTGTAAGTAGTTTAAAAGTAGTAAAAAGAAGTGTATTTTATTAAAAAAAGAACCTAATAATCAAATAAAGGATATTTTCTTCTTCGTTCCTATAAAAACTATATATTTGAAATGGAAGAAGATTGTTGTTATAGTATTTATTAATAACAATAACGAAATTCGTTTCCAATCCAAATTATTACAAGAAGGCGAGGAAACAGGAATATTTTGTTGATTAAAAAATCCAATATTTCGACGGCACTAAGGCACGTCATCTTTAGGGTTGATAATAAACTACTTACAACCCTGAAGATGACGTGCCGTAGTGCCGTCGAAATATTGGATTTTTTAATCAAATAAATATTCCTGTTTCCTCGCCTTCTTGTAATAACAATAGCTGTCGAAATAAAATAGAACTTAAAATACGAGCTAAAAATAAACGCTGGCCATCAAAATATAGAACTACTTTTAGTAAATTTGTACTTAACCAACAAGCTCCAAGAGTCAAGTGGAGCGTTAGTCTAACTTCGCTTAAGTGTCCCATTATATATCTAGGAAACTGTAGCAAACGCGAGTCGCGGTGTGTTAGTGAAAGCTGCTATCAAAAGGGTATAAATATAGATTAAATAATAACAACGACAAAAATAAAATTTACAATTCGTTATATAATGACTTAAATGATTACTTTAGTAAGCTGATTAATAGTGAAAGCTCGAATATATCTAAAATAAACATTTGGAAAGATTATATATTTGATAAAATTAAAAATAAAATGAAAATAACAAACCATTATAAAAGGAAAGGTCAAATTAATAAAGATATTATAAAGAACTTACTAAATTAAAGGATAACTATATAATAACAACTATTGATAAAGCTAGTAATAACTTTGTCTTCATATGCAAAAAGCTTTATTATAATATACTGATGAAAGAGGTTAATTCTAATGATTTCAATGTAAATTTAACATATGAACGTAGTGAGTTGAGTTTTGAAACAATTATTATAAGTCACTGTTCTATAATAGATAAAAAGGGTATAAAGGTTGAATCAGATAAAAAAAACTATACCTATATTATATTGGAATCCAAAATTACATAAAAATCCAATAAAACCTTGGTTTATATGTAGTGCGGTTAAATGTACATTAAAACAACTTTCTGTCTTTATGAATAAAATACTTAAAGCAATTAAAGCACACTTTAAAAAATATTGCAAGGTAATTGAAATTAATACTTGTATAAAACACTATTTCAATATTAATTCTACAAACGAATTTTTAGAACACACAAAAGGAATAAATTTTCAAAATATAAATACATACGATTTTAGTACGCTTTATACAAATCTAAATTTAGTAGATATTAAAGATGCATTAGAAAAATTAATTAATCTTATATTCGGAAAAGATATACATATATGTTATAATAATTATAACGCCTATCTAACAAAAATTAAGCCATCAAGTAAATATAAATATATGGATAAAATTGAATTAATAGAATCCTTAAATATTTTGATAAATCAAAATTATTTAAAAGTAGGGACATCTATATTTAGACAAGTAAAAGGTGTTCCAATGGGTGGTAATAGTAGCCAATTATAGCTGACTTGTTTTTAAGCTTTATAGAATATGAATTTGTTCATAACTATGTAAAAACTAAATCTAAACAATATAAATATATGAAATGAAATACATGTTTCGATACATTGATGATATATGTGTATTTAATTCTAATAATTCTTATTCAATTAGTGAACACATTTATCCAGAAAGCCTTATTCTTAACCAAACCAATATTAATGATAAAGAAGGTGTATATCTAGATATGAACATTAAATTAACATTAACTAAAACTACAAATTTATATCGTAAAGATGACATATTTAAATTTACAAGAAACATTTTTTTGCATGAGCATTCATGCATACCATATAATATAAAATATAATACATTAAATAATGAAATTTTAAGAATTGCAACAATATGTAATGATATTGGCTTTCTTTAAAATCATTTAAATAATTTAATAGATACATATTTTAAACTAGGTTACTATAAAAATAACATCAAGCAGAAAATAGTAAAATATATAAATCAACACAATAATATAAAGAATAAATTTAAACTCTTAAGTGCCAAATTTTTATGGATGGATATTAAATACGTAGCGCAAGCCAACAAGCTCCAATAGTCAAGTGGAGCGTTAGTAATCCTTTTAACTAACGATCAAATCAGCTAACTGAGTCTACGTAAACAATACAATATTATAAACTATACAAAACATAATAATGCTAAAATCAAATTTTAATAATGAAATAATAAAATTAATAATTGTTTTTAGATTTTCTATAATTTAAATCAAGTTAAAATAAAAATTGAAATTTAAAATAAACGTCATTTTTATGAATTGACTAATAAATAACAGACGTTGTATCAGAATAAGAATTAAAGGTCATCAGGAGGAACTGCTATGCTATCAGGTTTCGGCCCCTAACTCCTCTACCCAACATAGCAGCGGGGCCAAATACATGCTAATGATGTATTTCCTCTGAAATAACTATCTAGTATCTTATTCTAATACAAAGTATATTATTTATTATCCATCCATAAAAATTTGCCACTTAAGAGTTTAAATTTATTCTTTATATTATTGTGTTGATTTATATATTTTACTATTTTCTGCTTGATGTTATTTTTATAGTAACCTAGTTTAAAATATGTATCTATTAAATTATTTAAATGATTTTGAAGAAAGCCAATATCATTACATATTGTTGCAATTCTTAAAATTTCATTATTTAATGTATTATATTTTATATTATATGGTATGCATGAATGCTCATGCAAAAATATGTTTCTTGTAAATTTAAATATGTCATCTTTACGATATAAATTTGTAGTTTTAGTTAATGTTAATTTAATGTTCATATCTAGATATACACCTTCTTTATCATTAATATTGGTTTTGTTAAGAATAAGGCTTTCTGGATAAATGTGTTCACTAATTGAATAAGAATTATTAGAATTAAATACACATATATCATCAATGTATCGAAACATGTATTTCATTTCATATATTTATATTGTTTAGATTTAGTTTTTACATAGTTATGAACAAATTCATATTCTATAAAGCTTAAAAACAAGTCAGCTATAATTGGGCTACTATTACCACCCATTGGAACACCTTTTACTTGTCTAAATATAGATGTCCCTACTTTTAAATAATTTTGATTTATCAAAATATTTAAGGATTCTATTAATTCAATTTTATCCATATATTTATATTTACTTGATGGCTTAATTTTTGTTAGATAGGCGTTATAATTATTATAACATATATGTATATCTTTTCCGAATATAAGATTAATTAATTTTTCTAATGCATCTTTAATATCTACTAAATTTAGATTTGTATAAAGCGTACTAAAATCGTATGTATTTATATTTTGAAAATTTATTCCTTTTGTGTGTTCTAAAAATTCGTTTGTAGAATTAATATTGAAATAGTGTTTTATACAAGTATTAATTTCAATTACCTTGCAATATTTTTTAAAGTGTGCTTTAATTGCTTTAAGTATTTTATTCATAAAGACAGAAAGTTGTTTTAATGTACATTTAACCGCACTACATATAAACCAAGGTTTTATTGGATTTTTATGTAATTTTGGATTCCAATATAATATAGGTATAGTTTTTTATCTGATTCAACCTTTATACCCTTTTTATCTATTATAGAACAGTGACTTATAATAATTGTTTCAAAACTCAACTCACTACGTTCATATGTTAAATTTACATTGAAATCATTAGAATTAACCTCTTTCATCAGTATATTATAATAAAGCTTTTTGCATATGAAGACAAAGTTATTACTAGCTTTATCAATAGTTGTTATTATATAGTTATCCTTTAATTTAGTAAGTTCTTTATAATATCTTTATTAATTTGACCTTTCCTTTTATAATGGTTTGTTATTTTCATTTTATTTTTAATTTTATCAAATATATAATCTTTCCAAATGTTTATTTTAGATATATTCGAGCTTTCACTATTAATCAGCTTACTAAAGTAATCATTTAAGTCATTATATAACGAATTGTAAATTTTATTTTTGTCGTTGTTATTATTTAATCTATATTTATACCCTTTTGATAGCAGCTTTCACTAACACACCGCGACTCGCGTTTGCTACAGTTTCCTAGATATATAATGGGACACTTAAGCGAAGTTAGACTAACGCTCCACTTGACTCTTGGAGCTTGTTGGTTAAGTACAAATTTACTAAAAGTAGTTCTATATTTTGATGGCCAGCGTTTATTTTTAGCTCGTATTTTAAGTTCTATTTTATTTCGACAGCTATTGTTATTACAAGAAGGCGAGGAAACAGGAATATTTATTTGATTAAAAAATCCAATATTTCGACGGCACTACGGCACGTCATCTTCAGGGTTTAAGTAGTTTATTATCAACCCTAAAGATGACGTGCCTTAGTGCCGTCGAAATATTGGATTTTTTAATCAACAAAATATTCCTGTTTCCTCGCCTTCTTGTAATAATTTGGATTGGAAACGAATTTCGTTATTGTTATTAATAAATACTATAACAACAATCTTCTTCCATTTCAAATATATAGTTTTTATAGGAACGAAGAAGAAAATATCCTTTATTTGATTATTAGGTTCTTTTTTTTAATAAAATACACTTCTTGAATAATGCGATATAACAAGTTTCTTTCAAATGATAAAATAGATGCTTATTCAAAATCAACGGAATGATTCAAACTCACAAAATGCTGAGCAACAGCACTATAAATCAAACACATCAATGCTTGAATTTTTTTGTATAAATGTTGGAAACACGGGGGAAACAAATTGTGAAACTTTTTTTGTAATCCTGATGAGGATAGCAGGAGCTATCGAAATATAGAATTTTTATCAAATAAAGGATATTTTCTTCTTCGCTCCTATAATAACTATATATTTGAAATGGAAGATTGTGGGTTTAGTATTTATGATCAAGTATACATTGACTTATACATTCAATTTTTAAAAATTGAATATACCTTCAATCATAATTCAAGTTGTAATTAGAAAATTAATTTTATATTAACGGGAGTATGTAAAAAATGAAATTTCTTATTTCTTTAATGATCCCTTTATTTCTACAAATCCTCTACAATCATCACTTCAACTAACAAATTATAAATTCCTTCATCAGCATAATTTACACTTCCTACCCTATATTAGGAAGTGTAGGAAATTATTTTATATTACATTTTATTATATTACATTTTATTATATTACATTATATTATATTACATTATATTATAATTTTGTAATATTTAAGATTATTTTTTATATCTTCTTAACAGTTCAAACTGAAAACTACTGTCAGCTGACCACTTTATACTTGTATAATTTACTAACATATCAACATCATGGACAGCATTTTGGCTCACTAGTATCATTAGATACATGATTAACCACAAATGAAATTTTTCTAATCGAAACTTCGCTATATATATTTCGTGCTTATCCTCAATATGATATTTAAGATATAAATATATATCCAATAATATCGTTATATTGTTATTAATAATAGTATTATCAATAATATCGTTATCTCCAATATTTTAAAATTAATCAATCCAAAAAATCCACGTAACTTTGGGATTGAAGTAAATGAAATGGAGCGTCTTCCTCGTACTATTTACAAGAAGCATTTTTTATTATTAACCAAGAAAATCATTGTTATTAGGTTATGTGACCTAATGCTATTAGGTAGCATTTATGCTTTATTGAATTTATTCTTAAAAAATCGCAAAAACATCTTGCTTCTCTGAGAATTTTTTTGTATACAACGAAACAATTAGATATTAGTCGTCATTTGTTTAAATAAAAGTCCAGATCATTATTACCTTTAAGAACGAAATATAAAACAATAAATGTTTATGGCAATTAAAATTTCTAACAGAAAGAGAATTTTTTGTCGAAATATTAGCTGTATCAGCTTTCTCCAAAACAGCACAACTATGAATCACTTTATCATAGATAATAGCAAGAAAAATATAGGATCTCGATTTAAGTTTTCAGTCATTACTTTTGTTGATTTGACAAGTAAAAACAGCATATGGTCTTCGACGTTCCGAATAAAGCAGTTGTGGTGATATTACCTGCTAATTCAAATAATAGCAATGATCCCAACGATGAGCCAAAATATTTCCAATTTAAATTCTCAGATTTGAACAATTTATATAACGATCTACATGTCGGAATTCGACATATATATCCAAATTTACCAATTGAAGCAATAACATGGTATAATACAAGCACAAGAAGACACTACCCTATTTTTGACGAACAATCAATGCAGTATGCTATAATGCATTGTCGTCCACTGTACATATACGTATATAAACAGAACGTAATGTTGAAAAATAGACAATCCACGATGATGTTTACGGCACGGGAAAATACCTCAAACCAATCACCACAGATAAACAGGACAGATGTCAGTATGCTAAATCAGATGAAGCAATTCTCACTACAATTCAGCCCTGTAAATCAACCTCCACAACAACGGCACCAATTACCTCCCTTGCCTATATCAAGTACATTTTTCAACCCAAATAATACGCGCACAGTATCATGGTCTGAAAATTCAAAAAGTGAATATCCAATGCAAATAGAGAAAACTAATCCAAGAGACACGGATAAATTATCTTCACCGCTATCAAGTTATCATCGAATATCGTATCAAATGCCGGCAAATGTGGAAGGCAATTACGGAGAAGTGCATATTAAGGAGCCGAACAGATTTAATAGCAGTTTAAACGAGTTACCTTTCAGCAACAATCAAACCGATTTACACTTCGGATCCAAGTGTGACGGCTGTCAGAAAGCAATTTATGGAATTCGCTATAAATGCAAGGAGTGCGAAGATTACGATTTATGCGAAAAGTGTAAAGGTGACGGCAGGCATAGTTATCATCAAATGATATCCATACCCCCGCCTAATTCTCAAGGAAACCTGTATCCTCTGACACATGCTAAACAGTGGGTTTCTAATGATGAGCTACCGCAAGGTCAATCGAAAAATGTTTACAAAGCAAATCAAACTTTTACACCTGATAATTCGGTAGAACCTGTAAGTGAAAGCCAAAAGAAAGGAGGATGGCATGCTCTAAGAAAACATACTTGATTGTCTTTCAATGCTAAATGCTAAGAAAATATCGTACACATAATGTAACTGTTTTATATATAAGCAATTATCATAAAGTTTCAAATTTTTAATTAATAATAATTGTTATAATTTAACTATATGCAAACTTAAGTAAATATAAATATATGGATAAAATTAAATTAATAGAATATTAATATTATCGAATTAAATATTAATATGAATATTATCGAAATATTTCGATAAATCAAAATTATTTAAAAGTAGGGGCATCTTTATTTAGACAAATTAAAGGTGTTTCAATTGGAGGTAATAGTAGCCCAATTATAACTGACTTATATAATTTTTATTCAATAAGCGAACAAATTTATCCAGAAAGCCTTATTCTTAACAAAACCAATATTAATGATAAAGAAGGTGTATATCTAGATATGAACATTAAATTAACATTAACTAAAACTACTATTAATTTATATCGTAAAGATGACATATTTAAATTTACAAGAAACATATTTTTGCATGAGCATTCATGCATACCATATAATATAAAATATAATACATTAAATAATGAAATTTTAAGAATTGCAACAATATGTGATGATATTGGCATTCTTCAAATTCATTAAAATAATTTAATAGATACATATTTTAAACTAGGTTACTATAAAAATAACATCAAGTAGAAAATAGTAAAATATATAAATCAACACAATAATATAAAGAAAAAATTTAAACTCTTAAGTGGCAAATTTTATGGATGGATAATAAATAATATACTTTGTGTTATAATAAGATACTAGATAGTTATTTCAGTGGAAATACATCATTAGCATGTATTTGGCCCCATGTATTATGTAACAATATTAGTTTTCAAAGAAAGGAAGAAAATTTAATTTGATATTTCGCTAACCTCTGTTAGCATCTTCAGAAAATTACAATTTTTTCTAAGTTTCTCGATAACTGCAGACCAGTAGATTGATTGCACTGTCAAATAATAATTAGGAATTTCTTAAATAAGAAAGTACACAGGTAAATAGAATAAGAAATGATTCAACATAGCCCAGTAAAACGACAATCTACAAAAAAATATCAGAATCGCCAACCGTCTTCATTTTTCTTCTACGGCCTTAAATCCAGGGGGTTTGAGCCTCCCAAAAAAATCCAACACGGCGCCTTCCGACTGAACCACCCGAAATCTTTCACCCCACCCCTGGAAGAATCCGATCAGCGCGGACTATGCTGGGTAAACGAGAGAAGATGATGTTAAGAAATCTTAGCATTTGCTCTAGGGGACGTCCTCTCGAAAAGAAGACTAATCCCGAGATAGCCCAAGTGCCACATAGGCGCACTTGGGTTTTCCCTTTCAATTACAGATGTTGAGCCCGTTTCAGGGCTTACCTAGCTTTCTTCAGGATACGTTTGAGTCTATCCAGGTCAGCTCTCGCCGACCAGTTCAGCTCTCGCCGATCAGAACCAAAGGTATTTTACTCGACTTTTGAAAATGGGCAGTGGTTCAGAGGCAAATATGGAGGAGAGCACAGAGAGTGCTAATCTCTTAAGTTTTGCTTTGTAGCAGGGGTGCCATGAAAGACTACCACCTGCCATTTAGCGAAGTTTAAAATAAGATTGGATTTGGGTAGCTGGTCTTTTAATCTTAAAAAGAAGCGGCTGATGTCACAGACTATGTCTTTACACCTGTGTCCAGAGAACATGGATGTGGTGTCATCAGCAAACACCACAAGACGTTGTTCGCGTTCAAATATTTTGAATAGGTTAATGGAGGAAGCAAGATACAAGATAAGAGAAAGTGGTGATCCTTGAGGCACACCCGTAATTGGGTAGAACTGACGCGCATCAGGGTCGTCTTCAAAAAACGGTTTTAAATAAATAATTTTTTAACGTCGAAATGAATATTAAAATAATGATAAAGAATTATCAGAGCTGGATCAAAGAAAGAAGGAAAATTTTATTTGATATTTCGCTAACCTCTGTTAGCATATTCAGAAAATTAAAATTGTAATTTTTTAAAGATGCTAACAGAGGTTAGCGAAATATCTATATAATGTTCCTTCTTTATTTAATCCAGCTCCAATCATTCTTTATAAAACCAATATTAATGATAAACAAGATTTATATCTAGGTTTATATAAGATTATACTCACCTCACTGCATTTCGCCACGATTACAGATTAACTGCACGGATCCCAAAAAGATCACCTTTCCACAATAGATGTATTCTAGTGTCAAACATATAATTCTTCACATTTGACTGTTCGCAAGTAAACCCCAAATATGCATTTCGCAGCTTCCTGAAACTATTTATTCTGTCAGATAACCCAACAGTATTTGCTCCGTCAGCACACCAACGTGTGTCCAACTATCCACGAACCAATTATCTTTCTTTTTAATTCCGAGTTTACTATTATATTAGTGTATATTACCATTACGTTTGCATGTCACTAAAAGTATTCGAAATGCTCTTTGTTCTACTTGGTTTAACATTGATTGTCGCATGCCCGAACGTAAGCTTCGTCATCTTCATCAAATATATATATGATACTTCAAATGCTGCTCGCCTCGATGCTTACATTTTTTATTTACTACCGGCAATACCGTCGCTATCATCAGTTTCTCATGCATCAAAAATCTACATCTTCCTGAACTTGATGCAACCATATTTCTACACATTATTGACTTGTGATTCCTTAACTACCTGCACTAAAACTAATTCCAACAAATATTCCTTATACCTGCTGTCCAAATGCTCTAATATCATTCATCTCTCTTTATTCTTCCAACTCGATTTCATATTCTGCCAGTGTTCAGTATGTGGTTTCATCTGTACTCTTATACCTACCCGAACTCGGTCTCCCAGCTATATCCAAAATCAACACTTTGTCTTAAGTCATTATGCATCGTTATTGCTCGTTTTCTTACCATCCTAATCAATTCCTCAATTCGTAATCGCATATTCACATCTTCGAAGGCTGCAATCGTTCGTCCTTTCCTTAAAAAATCTTCCATCAAACCAACTATGTCATCGTCATATCGTCTTATATCTAACAACCTTACAATCTCAAAACTTTTCGAAAATCTCATTTTTTTCGCAAGTTACGTCTTATATATCCTATTCTAACCTATGCTGGCCTTTTCAGTCCGCATACTATTAACACCAATCCACAGAAACCGCCTTGCAAAAAGTGCTAAGTGATCTGTTACTTGCCCGCGATCGTCGTTTAAACAGTGTCATTTAGTTATGCTTTTCCACAACCTTCGATATAATAAATCATTATTTTCTTTTAAATATACAATCCTTCCTGTCAGCTGATGATATTCAGATCCGCTTCATTACGGGAAGAAACGGTCACCCTATTCCAGTGGCATTTTATTCCACCTCTGCAGATATTACCGAATGCCTCGCGAAATTGGCCTTTAACCATTTCCCGAGGCACAACATTTATTTTACGCTAGTGGATACAGACCACCTAACCTACCTTCATTGCAACAACTGTCATGAGTGGGTGCATTGGGGGGTCAGGATGTCTTATGCCCCGTTCATGTCGGTTATGTGGTTCGGAGAACGAACACATTGGTAAATTTGATAGTCCCCCCGCACTGTTCAAATTGTGAGGGTGGCATCCTGCGTGGTCACGCAAATGCAGTAGTTTTAAAAACTACAAAAAAACATTGTGACAGTACGGCGATGCTGTCTAACTTCGTTGAAGTTTGTAATACCGACAAGAGAATGTCTGATCTGGGCATCATTAGATTAATTGATGACAAGCATCAATATCAAGCCTCCGTTAAGAAGTTGGAGAAGTTGATTCTCATCTTAACGGCAAAGGTTGGTTATGCGGCACAGAGTTCGTCTTCATTAACGTCTCCGACTACAACGAATATAGCCCTCGTGTCTAAAAAGCGTCGTGGAGCCTCGACAAAAAGCCTATCCTCTCTTAAGCTATCCCGAAATGGAAAGGACTGGGAAATGGCGGCCCCTACCGAGAGAGGAAGATATTGCCTGTTGGCAAGATACTCCATCTGTTGTCAGAGGAAGCGGTAAGGGTGACCTTATCGCCTCTAGTTGCGACTAGGTGGAGGGCAGCCCACTTTGGTAACACTTAGTCAACGGGAAGTAATCAAGAGCCTTTTTCACTGAATATCCTTCAGTTGAATGTGATAGGTGATTCCGCCCTTAGCCTTCTATCTAGTAGAGATGCAGATGTCATAGTCCTCCAGGAGACTTGGTCTATCCGTCTCCCCCAGAACATTACTCGATATTTTCCAAAGCACATATATACCCACTTCACTCTGAACATAACCCCCTCACTCCTATTCATCTCGAGGTCTTTTAATCTTAGTGAAGAGCTTCTTAAGATCATCCCTCTTATTGAACTATTCTTGTCCAGCCCTATTTTGTTTAGTTATATCACTATGTAAGAATGGTAAGCGTATCAGTATATTCAATGTCTATATCCAGCCAGGAGAAATTCACAAGAACCGTGACCTTCTGAATCGTATATTAGGTAGCGGTTTTGACATGTTACTTGGTGACCTCAACTACAGAACTGGTCGTTGGATTAATGCAGCACCCAGCATAGTCAGGAACGACTATCTTATTCGCAAACCACCAACCCCACATTTCATTGCTTAACAACTAATTCTCTCCTCGACATATTACTGCTTCATAAGAAGTGATTGTTGAAACCCATCTGTACTGAGCAGTTGTGCCAACAGCTGACCACCTCCATGACCTAATCCGCTAGCGGTTAGAGGATGATCCGTTGCTTAGAAGGAGGTTTCACTTTGATCCAATCAGAGTGGCATTCTTTCAAACAGCTATCCAACTCTTACCCCGGATAAGGCATGTGAGTTTGACCGAATTCAATTCCTACCTCTCATCGCAAGCTACCGTGTACCTCACGATAACCTATACAAAACTGAAGGTCCTAGCTAAAATGCTGCACCTCCCCCAATCTATCTGTTTCCGCCACACAGGCCCTCTCGAATAAATATTGGAGCTCTAGATATAGGTTCCAGCTGAGTGGGAATAGTGCGAGCATTGCTTGCCTTAACCTTTCCAAGTCTTCCTTTTAGAAGATATTCAAGAAGGAGAAGTTTGTCTGTTGGAGAGAAAGATCCTCGGGTTGGATCAATAATATATGCGTTGACAAAGTTTTGGAGGAGTCACTACCCCAACATAATTATGGAGCTACACTTTCTCACCAGCAAATCCCGCCTTGGGGTGACTTCAGGAGCAGGGACTTATCTGCTACGGATATCCTTTACAACTGGGACCCACTTCCGGGCACCTCCAAATCCGTCGGTCCACTATCTTCTCGAGTTTGTCAGCTTTTGACATCCGACAAAAGAAGATAAGTGGTCGTCACAATGCTCTTAGCCTCACTATTCGATGTAGTCTTGTTGCCGACGTATATTTTTACCAAGGAAAACATCGGTTTCATGTCTCAAATAACTGCGGTCCATTTCGATTCAAAATTCCCTAATATCTATCTACGAAAAAGCGCTTGCGCGTAGAATCCGCGACAATTTAAGTAGGCGTAACTTAATCCCATCAAGTTTTCATAAGTTTGTCAAAGGGCGCTCGATCCATTCAGCAATTGATGAAGTGCATCAGTTTTGTCAGGTTAACAGTCATCAGCATGCTGTGGCTGTTTTTCTTGACTTTTCTGCTGCATTTGACCGCATATACATTCCCTTCGTTATCTCCTCTCTCAGGTCCCTCTGGCTGCCTGCGAGAATTGTTAGCTCGGTAGAGATATTGCTGTACACCGAGCGGTTCTACTATGAAGACGTCCCTGATGTACGTCAGTTCTACCCTATTACAGGTGTGCCTCAAGGTTTCTCACTTCTTCTATCTTATATCTTGCTAGCTCCATTGTTCCCTGCAAGGCTTTCAAACGCAATCAACATCTTGTGGTATATGCTGATGATATCACATTCATGTTTTCTGGACGCAGAGGTGAAGATGTAGTCTCGGACGTCAGCTGATTCTTTGTAAGATTAAAAGATCAGTCATCCCATTCTAATCTTGTTCTAAACTCTGAAAAATCGCAGTGGCACTCATGCAACAAAAAAAGAAACTTAAAAGACTAGAACCGTCTGCACTCTCCTTCATTTTGCAACCTCCACCACACCCGATCTTCACGAGTTGAGTAAAATATCTGGGGCTTACCGTTCCGGTGATCTGGATTGCGAAAGCTGACCTGGATATACTTAAACGTATCATAAAAAGAGGTTGGTGGCCTCTGAAACGGGTCCAGTATCTGTCATTGAATGGGAAACCCCAAGTGCGTCTTTGGGATACTGGGGCTATCTAGGGATTAGTCTTATTCTCTAGAATACGTTCTACAGAACATAGACTAAGGTTTCTTAGGCTCTTCATTGCGCGATTACCGACCATAGACCGCCTTGATTGGATTCTTCTGGGGGTGTGAAAGACCCCGAACGGTTTAATCGGAATACGGCGTATTGGATTGGCTGGAGCGCTCAGATCCCACTGAATCTGAGGCAGTGAATTGTATTGCTGAAGACTGGTGTTGTTCCAAGAAATTAAAATAATAATAACTCAAAAACATTATCGTTGTCATTAATTAGCCTATCTTACCTGTTAGCTGTTATTTATTTAAGAAAATCTGTATTTATTTATAGAATCACACTCAAAACGATAGAAGAACATTATGAAAGCACCAGTATTAACAAAGTTGTGACAGGCTACAAACGAAAACAAGAGGGGTGAAACGAAAATGTTTGAAAGATAACGCAGCCACTCCGAACCCGAATCAATGAAATTGCAAAGGATGTGGAAAAAGTAGACACCAACACGGATATGCCGATATATGTAGACACACATGCCGATACTGCTAACATTTGAAAATTTTTGAAAGAGTCTGCATAAAAAATCATAGTCTGACAACGCAATAAATATTAAAGATGAAGATGTCAAGTAAACATAAATCACATGTGAATACTTTGTTTTTAACGTGGTCGCAAATGACACTAACGCGAAGCATTCTCATCGATGACATTACGATTCCGATGTTGATAGACTTTGGCGCAAACGTTAACATAATTGAAGGACAAATTTTCGAACTTTTACGATCACAGAGGCCCAAGATCAAATTAAAAAGACTATACAACAACCCAAAGCATGACATCACTACAAAAAATTTAACAACTAAAAATGGTTGTGATGACATTCTCATATGTGCCAAAGACACATCGGATCACGACAAATCACTTAAGGTCGTACTGTACACACTTGAAACACAAAGCTTAGCTTTGGTATAAGATAAATGTGTTCTTCACTAAGTATAAATCGAATTTCGTGTATGTGTCATCAACAAACACGGAGCTCGTACATCGTATTCAAAATTCGAGGCTATTCGATACTTTAAAACGCCACAAACAAATCAAGACGTTAGTATTTTTTTGGGACTAGTAAACTACTTAACACGTTTCACACCAAACCTGACATAATAAACATAATGCTCATTCATAATGAGTTACGGTATCTAATTGTTTTGGATAGACATGACAGTTAACAATTTTCGTCAGTCTGACCGCAGTTGGTGGGTGTTTTTAAAGAGGTATTTCGGACTCTCGATAAAAGTTTCCTCGACTATTTTAGCTTTCCTGGCCAAACAAAGCCCACCATCTAAATTATTAATGCAACGGTTTGATTTACCATCTACCACTGAATGGGAGAAGTATATGTCTAGATGGACAATGAAGCAAAGCTTAATTAATAAGGAGTACCAACACACGTTAGCAATTCTTTATCCTTGCATTTGGCTGAACGGGACCAGTAAACAGAAAAGAGCTGTAATTATGCGGGCATCTATGGATGGGCTACATCATCATTATTGTAGAAATAGACTGCCGTGCCCCAATCGCGACTCCACGTGCATTTGCCGCTTCTGTATTTCTTCGTGTAAGGATATCAATCATTACGAATGCATTCACCTCAAAGCATTAACTCTATTGCAGCTGGAAAAACTATAATTTGATTTGAATTTCTGCTTAGTCTAAATATTTATCCTCACTGCCAGTGGCAAAAGAGGTATTATAATAAATTCTCTCAGATTATTATTAATACATAAAATTATTATTAATATAAATTAATAATTTGATTCGGTTTGCATGGATACACAATTTTGTGCCGGGCAACGAAGCGGAATTGAATCAGCGATACACTCTGTTCGTCATGCTTTCGAAGAAGACAATAGTAGATGCATACTCCTGAAAGATGCTAAAAGTGCATTCAATAATCTGAATCGAAAAATGGTTCTTCAAAATATGAAGCATATATAAAAATCAATTATAATACAATAATTTATTTAACGTGGCAAATGCGTGCAAAATGCACGCTTACATGACCACTAACAAACAAAAAAAAGAACATCAAAAGTCACAGATAATTAGTTAATTGTTGAAATTGAATTGGATTTGGCGTTTGAAGCACGGCATAGATGTTGATTAGGGGATATGAATAGGCAGTTGATTCCACAGGAGAGGAGCAGCCACAACGAAAGAGCGGAAGCCAAAAGAGGTAGAGTAGATTGGGACATGTAAAAGAAGGGAATTACGGGAACGCAGAGCACAATACACAGTACGAGAATTGTCGAGAAAAGGAAGGTTGAAAAATGAAGGGGTATGAGAAGTTATAAGGCGAAAAGCAAAGATAAGAAGACGAATTTGAACACGACACTAAATGGTAGGCCAATCAAGAGAAACAAGATAGTGTGATGTATGATCAAAACGACGAAGACGAAGGAGAACTCGGACGGCAGCGTTGATGATGCGTTGTAAAGGAAGAAGAGTGGATTTAGGTGAGTTGGAAAACAGACTAAGACAGTAATCAAGTCTTAAGAAAAAAAGAGAAGATAGGAGAGTCATACAAGAAGGGAAATCGATCAATCTACGAACTTGACGGAGATTGCGGAGTATCAAGGTAGATAAGCGTACTTTATCACTAACGAAAGGTTTAAGTGAAAGTCGGTTGTCGAAATGAAAGCCTAGGAAAACGAGATTATCAACGATAGGAAGAATTGTAGAATTTAATGATACGGAAGGAGGTTCTACGCCGAAGCTTCGAGGTAGGATCCACATAATTTTAGATTTATCAGGATTCAGAGAAAGGCGAAGGGAAGAAAGGTGATTGGAAATTGAGACAAGACAGTCGGAAGCAGAAACAATAAGATCATGAATACGATAAGCAGGTGCGTGAGCATAGATGAGAATGTCATCAGCATATTGCATAACATGGAAGTTAAATTTATGATAAATCGAAGACAAGTCACCGAGAAGAAGAGAGAAAAGCATAGGACCTAATACGGAGCCTTGTGGAACACCGGTCGGGATGGATGAAGGATGGGAGAGAGAAGAGTTAGAATAGACGCGAAATGTACGGTTTGATAGATATGAAGAAAACCATGATACAGTGGGTAAAGAGAAACCATAATCATGACGAAGGCGATGTAGAAGAATCGAGTGATCGACGATGTCAAAAGCAGACGATAGATCAAGAGAAACTATGACACTACATAATTTATGATCGCGCGAGATGAGTAAGTCATTATAAACTTTAAGACAGGCAATTTCAGTAGAGTGATTAGAGCGAAAAGCGGCTTGGAAGGGAGGAAACAAGTTAGAGGAAAAGAGATATGTATTAACTTGCTTGAGAACGAGACGCTCAAGGAGTTTAGAGAGGGTTGGGATAAGTGAGACTGGACGGTACGAAGATGGTAGTGAGGAGTCGAGAGATTGCTTTTTGATGAGAGGACGAACAGTGGTGCATTTCCAGATGGAAGGAAATGTACGGCTACGGATGGACGAGTTGAACAATGTGGTTAGGAATGGTGAGATAGAGGAGCAGTTATTTTTAAGCAAGTGAGTCGGAATTGGGTCAGAAGGAGAGGTTTTATTAGGTAATGATAGCAGAACCGAAGAAACTTCATCAGACGAAACGGGAAGAAGGTGGAATTGTTCTGGGAGTGAAGTATTTAAAGAGAAGAGTGGGTACAAGTGGCTACGGGTAGTAGGGAAAGTAAATTAAATAGCTTAGTTTGTAGATAAGAAGAAAATTCATCAGGATTTATATTACAAGAAGTAGATGATCGTGAAAGAATTGAGTTTAGGATTTTCCAATGAGATTTAGAGTTGGAAGATGACTCGAGTTGATTTCGCCAAAAGATAGTACGCTTAGTACGTATAAGAATAAGATGTGAACGGCGTAGAGAAAAGTAGGAATCACGGAGATTTGGAGTGAGTGAGTTGGGAGAACGTTTAAGAAAGCGATTATACACACGAAAAGAGTGACAGAGTCGACGCTTAGAAAGACTACAGTCAGAATCGAACCAGGGAACATGGCGCAAGCGCTGAGAGCGTCGGAGTCGACTAGGCATAAGTTTATTGATGATAGACATAAGTTCAGAATCAAACAGAATGCAGAGATCATCGTGAGAGAGATAGTTAAGAGGAAGTGAAAAGAGTGAAGAATTGAGTAAGGCTGTGCAGAGAATAGGGATATCGAGAAGTTTCCAGGGTTGACTTGGTGTGGGTAATGGTAGAGGCGGAGAAGGAGGATGGAGACGAGTAAGAGTGACAAGGAAATGATCGGACAAACCAGGATCAGTAATTGACAAGGAGGTATAGTCATTGAAGCAGATAGGGACAGCAATGATGTCGAGAGCACTGCGAGAATATGAGTTGGGCTTGTTGAAAGTAATTTATAGTTAAAATCAGAAAAAAGATTAGTTAAAGTGATAGAGTCAGAGTCAGCCGGGCGCTCAAGACGAATGTTAAAGTCACCGAGAACAAAAGAAGGAGTATAAGACAATGAACAGTGAGACATAAGATCTGCAAGATCGTTAAAGAAGATACGTGGGGGGGGGCAACTGAACCTGGACGGTATGCAATCACAAGTTCCAGAGGGAAGGAGTTGAAAATCTGCATATGAGTAATTCGAACGAGGTGTAACGGATGTTAACGTTAATTTTACGTAAAGATATTGGATGACGAGCAATGGCAACTATACCGCCATGGTTAAAAGTAGTAGATGTATGAGAGGCAATTGGACGAGCTGATTTAACTAAAGAACAACCAGAGCGACATAGACGACGAATAGAAAGATCGTCAGAATCAGTGCGCCAGTATTCGGTAAAGCAGAGAATATCGATAGATAATTGATCAAAGATATCAAGGAGCATATCAGCTTTATGAAGAATGGAGCGAGTGTTAAATAGACTAAGACGAAAAGTATGCTTAGGAGCGAGATCGACTAGCGAAGAAGACAAGGGGGAGTGATAAGACGCCATCGAATTTTTGGCCTTGTGTGTACAACGTGAAAATTTCGATTGATTTGACGTATAGATAAGGATGACTCGCCGTTTGTTTCACGTCGATGTTTCTCAATGCGAGCTAAATTGAGCTGGGCAATATCAGAAGGGGAGCGGTCAGGAAAGATACGACAAGTAGACGAAGTGGTAAGCAGTTTAAAACGTTGGGAAAGTACCACGGATGCATGTGAACTATGTCGGAAAACGATTTTTAGGAGTGTTGGACTGAGATGATTGGATTTAGTGGATTTGTTTAAACGGATCAAAGATACAGGAGCGATATTATTAAAGAGAGATGGATTAGTATCAGGAAGAATGGTTGCTGAGATAGACCTGAAAGCAGATACACCATCATCTAGGCGACATTGAGGAGAAGCAGATTCGGAAACCTTTAAATTAGATATGATAATGCATCGATCGCGCGAAGGAAAACGATTACGTAGTGGTGGACGGACAGACCTGGTAGTAGTAGAGGCAGAAGAGCAGATAAACGGGGGAATGACTGGGGTGCTAAGCGAAGATTTAAGATAGTTTGGAGCATGTGTGACAGGAGTGGAGTGTTGAGTCGGTTGATCGGAGATGTTACTGGAGATGATTTTGACGGAAGGATGTAAATTATTGATAGGTGATACGGTTGGAGCATGTGTGACAGAAGTGAATTGTTGAATAGGTTGAACTGAGATATTACTGGAGATAATTTTGACAGAAGGATGTAAATTATTGAGAAGTGATACGGTAGATGTAGAGTAAGGAGTACGTGAAGAGAAGAAAGTATGAGATGTATTTAGATGCGGGGATGAATAGGAAAAATGAGGTACGAGATGAAGGCCTTTACTGTTTGCATTGTTAGGAAGATGAAAATTAAGGGACGTTTTATCCGTAGTTAAAGGAGGAGTGTGTGTGAGAGAAGTTTCAAGAACGGGTTTTATAGATGACGAAGGAGTTAGTAAGCAAACGGATGACGACGATAGATTGGAAGATATGTTGTCGTTTGTTGATGTTCCATGTATATGATCACGAGATTGAAATAGCTAATTATTCTTATCGTGTCGATAGGACCGGAAAGAGAGGAGGTGGGGTAATTTTATATTTACATAATAGTGTAGCGTTTATGACCTTAAGTGCCAATTGTGAAGGTGGTACAGAACACTATGAAGCGATATATTACTTTTAGGTCATGTATTAGTGTAAAAAATAAGCAACGTTTGAACGGCTTTATTCAATAATATCTATAAATAAATAAAGTTATACAAAAGGTATAATCTGATCATTTCATATCATAACATTCGCCCGGCAGCAAAAGTAATCATTAAGATAGGCCGGTCTTCTTCTGGTCCTCTCTTCTTGTTTTGGAATTGTGGCAGGCTCAATGAAGTTTTCGTTGTCGTCTTCTTGTGTCATAGTATGACTATTATCTTTCGATTCTTGGGAAAATTCATATTTCTCTTTTGATAATGAATCTTTATAACATATTGGCGAAAAGTTGGTGATTTCATGGACCAAATTTTCTAATTCTACTTGGCTGCAGTTTCTGTCTTCATCAATTGATGGATTAGACGGGTATTTAGCCAATTTTGTAACTGGTACGTCATGCTCATTACGTTAAGGTATATTTCGCACGGTAGCGTAATTACCATTTGATTGTAGTACTTCAACAGGTCTGAAAGTATAATCAGTTTTAGGTGCCCTATCGTCTTTCAGTAAATACACTTGATCGTTATGAAGCCACGGCGATAAAACAAACGAGTTTCTTGAGTTTCGCGAATAATTGAACATACGTTCGTGTGGCGTTTCCCCAGTGCTAGTACATAACAAAGATCGCATAGATGATAATACTTTAGGTAGAACTGTTTCCCAATTTTTTAAAGACAGATTTCTTGATTTAGTTTCTAACTGTATCGTCTTCCAAATTAATCCGACATATCTTTCGGCTTGACTGTTACCGCGCGGGTTGTAAGGTGTACTTCTACTGTAGGCTATGTCCTGAGATGATAGAAAATCACGGAACTCACGAGATCGAAAACATGATCCGTGTGTATTCTACCATGACTACCAAAAATACTTATGATTTGTCGTAGTGCAGTAATTACTGACAGGGATGAACAGTCTTTACAAGGAATCGCAAACGGAAAACGGGAGAATTCATCGACAACGCAAAGTAGATAACGGTTTCGAGTAACGGATTCAAGCGGACCTTTGAAATTTACACATAATATCTCGACTGTCTGAGTGGCGTTGGTAACGTGGCTAACGGTAGGTTTACAAAAGCAAGGTTTCAGTTCGGCACCGATATGGCAACTATTAATAACTTTCGTAACGTCTGATTTATCATATGGCAAGCGATGCTGTGTAACGAAATGCAACATTCTAGTAATGCCAGGATGACAAAGAGTATTGTGAATGTGTTCTAATTGGTTCAATGATCCAGTATGGGCACACATGTGCGTAACTCTTGACATAGCGTCGGCTGCCTTATTTTCACTTCACATACGATACTGAATTTCGTATTAATAAGGAGTTAATTCAAGTCGGCATCGAGCCACTTTATCATTTTTGATCTTGCTCAAATGAGCTCTACTAAACATGAAAGAAGCAGAGCGCTGATCTGTTATGATAGTGAACGGTTTACCAAGTAAATAATGCTTCCAATATTGAATGCTATTTACAATGGCCTAGGCCTCTTTTTCAATGCTGGACTGATGTAACGCAGTTTTTGGTAGGGTTTGTGAAAAAACGCAATCGGCTTTGATGCTTGGCTCAGAACGGCACCTATCGACGAATATGATGCATCAGTCTCTACGGTCAAAGGAAGATCGTGAGTATACGCTGTTAGAGTTGCCTCAGAAATTTCATTCTTCAAGTCATCAATAGCTTTGTTAACATCACTTGAAGGCGGATATGTATCACAATCGAGCAAAGGTCTAATTTTTCGCGAAAACGAAGGTATCCATTTAGAATAATATGCAAGGAGACCCGTTAGACGCTGCATAGATTTTCTATCTGTAGGAATCGGAAAATTGATAAGTGGCTTGACACGATTGGGATCCGGTTTAATAGTACCTTTCGATAGTTGATATCCCAAGAAATTCAACATGTTTTGGCGATATTTTGTTTTCTCCTTGGCTAACGTAAGATTCACTCTCTTTGCAACTTCACAAAATTTTTGATACCGTTCATCGTGTTCCTCAAAGCTTCGCCCGCAAATAATTATATCGTCTAAGTAGGCATATACACCGGCTAAGTTGTATATCCTTGATTAATTGGTTAATTATACGCTGAAAAACGCATACAGAGTTGGTTAGTCCAAAATGGATTCTGCGGTACTTATACGCATTGATTCACGGTTTCATTGATCGCCAAATCGCTTCTAAAATATGATTCATAATTTAAAAATGAGCAAAAATCAGTGATAAATTTAGTTTACTTTTTGCCTTTGATTTCTGTTACAATTAAACAGGATAATTTTAAATAGGATATGCATCCAGTAACGTGTGACGATTGATAGTTCATGAGTAATCTACGACCATTCTTGGCTTTCGTCCGTTGTTTGCCACCACTAGAACTTGAGCTCTCCATGGTGATCTACTCTTTTCAAAAATTCTTTGTTCGAGGAGTCTATCGATTTCTTGCCAGATAAATCGAGAATTTTCCGGTGTATGTCGACGTGATTTAGTACATATCGGACGAATGGTTTTGTAGATACCTGGGTATAACGTCAACGGCTTAATATCCATGACTGGAGCAGTTTGTAAAGATGCTAAAGATAAACGAGGGTTCGGAGCTGCGAAATTAAAAGTAAGATATCGGTGAAGGAGAAAAAATTTATGTCCTAATATTACGGATGCGCATAAATTAGGCAACACGAGAAAGAGTGTATTCCTGTAAGTACGATCCATAAATTTGAAAGTAATGTAGCAATGACGACGAACGAACACGGATTGGGATGATGACGCAGTGTGGACTTGACGTTTTTATTTGAAGGTCAGATACCACCGCATCATCAATAAAATTGTCTGAACTCCCCGTATCCAGAAGTGATTGAAACGATTTGTTATCTATCAAAACTTTCTGATACGTTTGACTTTGGTTGAATAGAGATGCGCAATATAGAGCAGCGGATGTTGACGGAGTATTCTTACAGAGGTTTTCATTATTATAGATCACTTTTCCCATTATTATAGATCACTTTTCCCATTATTATAGATCACTTTTCCCATTATTATAGATCACTTTTCCCATTATTATAGATCATTTTTCCCATTATTATAGATCACTTTTCTCATTATTATAGATCACTTTTCCCATTATTATAGATCACTTTCTCATTATTATAGATCACTTTTCCCATTATTATAGATCACCTTTCTCATTATTATAGATCACTTTTCCCATTATTATTTTGTCGCACAGATGTCTCATATATATTGATATTATGATCATGATTGATATTATTTTAATATAACATTCCTTACATTTAGCTTAACATACTAATACATATTATCAAAGTGTCTATTATTATGTATCTTGCATCTAGGGGTCACATCCTAGATGTGACCCCTAGATGCAAGGTGATGACCCCTAGATGAGGTGATGGAGGGATCAGGAGCAATATTGCATTATGATGGTGATCTTGGTTTTAGAAGACTACGACACATATTATTATAGTTTTAGATAACAAATATAATATATCCATAAACACAAATCTAAACTGCGCAAGATAGAACGCTCACTTTAATCACAGGTAATAGTATGTGTTATTTATTACTTTATTTGTTTTTTTATGTTTATTAAAATACAAAAAATGTTTATTTCAAATGAAATCAATTCTTGCAGCTGCCTTTTCAACCCAAATACGCATATGATTGTAATAACCCTCCAACCTGAATTCTCCTTCTATAAGCACACTATTAATCGTACCGATAAGCTCTTCACTATTAGAAGAAGTATTTTGTTGTTTGACTCTTGACTTGAACGACGAGAAAAATTCCTCTATCGGATTCAATTGAGGAGAATAGGGAGGTAGAAGCTTATGAATATAATTACGACGAGCAAGAGATGCTTTCACGGTAGCTGTTTTATGTATGGAGGCATTGTCCATAACGATATATTTTCGTTCATTTTGGTTTAGCTGTGGCAGTTGCGTATCAATGAAGTCTACCATATCAACGGACTTAAAACTTCCCACCTTGACTTTAAATGCGAGTATTCCTTGATTAGTAATTGCACACAGTACAGATATATTCGTTCCCTTACCATTAGGTACATTGATGTAACATTTCGTGTTTTTTGGGGAGTATCCATAATTCTGATAGGTGTGTAAATTAAAACCCGTTTCATCTAAAAAATAAGCTGATTGTCATCAATATTAGATAAAGAGGCTGCATACTGAGCTCTTACGTTTTTGTTTTCATTACTATTTCTATTAATAGGAATTAAAGTCAAGGACTTTCTTGAATAATCCATGTCCTTGATTATGCGTGATACTTTAGATGTTGAATAACAACCGACGGGGTTATGTATCAAAAGTTTCTCACTCATTGCTTTTAGTGTCGTACAAGGGTTTAGAGCAAGTTCTGATGCTATAATATTTTTCTCATGACTATGGTCTTTTCTAGTATCTGATTTTTTTTGACCAGCAGTTTTAAATGTTGATAAATCAACGTAATCCCCTGCAAGATACCTTTTATATATCCTTCTTATAGTAACTATCGAAAGATTGAGCACAGGGGCCATGTCTTTTATTTTGTAATTATTGCCTAGAAGACCCAAAAAGCATTCTATTGTATTCTTTGTAATAGATTGTTTTATCTTTCTTTCCAATAGATCGCCCTCGTTGGGTATTGAGTTTTCATTATCTTCTTTTTCTAATTCATCACTTTCTTGATCAAAAAGGAATTCCATATGGGGTAATTTTTTTAAACTATAAAAATAATAATGAGAAAAGTGATCTATAATAATGGGAAAAGTGATCTATAATAATGAGAAAAGTGATCTATAATAATGGGAAAAATGATCTATAATAATGGGAAAAGTGATCTATAATAATGGGAAAAGTGATCTATAATAATGGGAAAAGTGATCTATAATAATGGGAAAAGTGATCTATAATAATGAAAACCTCTGTAAAACTACAAGAGCTTCAAACGTTTGTAAAATGGCCGCTTTTACCACATGAATGGCAAGTTGAATTCCGAGCTGGACAATTTAATCGAAGATGGTACGATCCACCACAAAATATACAACGTTTTTGACTTTGAGAGAAGCGTGTTAGTTTATTTGTTTTCAGTGCAGCGAGAGTATCAAATTGTTCATTATCTTCACATGATTTATCAACCAGACTGACCTGAGTAAATGCGAGACTTGATGTTTCTGCGGATAATATTATCGCGGCATGTTGTTGAGCTGCTTCGAGTGATTTGGCAATCGTCACTAGTTCGTCAAGATCAGTTACTCGAGATTCAAGGAGACGTTGTCTAATGTAACTATTGTGAAGTCCTTGAATAAAAGAATCTGTAATATGTGCATTACGATTTGAAGAAGAATCCACAGGTTGAAAATCGCATAGATTAGCGAAATCGCCGAGCATTCGGAGATACTGATCTAAAGTCATTGTCGGTTCTTGTCGGCAAGCATGAAGTTGGTAACGTGCGAATAGAATATTTACAGGCTTTATGAATGCTCTATTCAAGATATTTACAGCCTCTTCATATGAAGTACACGCTTTGATTAATCCGAATAATTTCGTCGAGATGAGATTGACAAGTAATGGTAGCTTAGATTCGTCATTGAGTCCTACTTGTAGAGCAATAAAACTGTCAAGGCATCGCTTCCAGTGTATCCACTCCTCTTGAGAATTAGGACTGTCGATAGTTATATTTAATACTAAAGGCATCAATAGTTTCTCACTATCGATGAACCAATATTATTGAATAAATTGTAATAAATAAGCAACGTTAGAACGGCTTTATTCAATAATATCTACAAATAAATAAAGTTTTATAAAAGGTACAATCTGATCATTTCATATCATAACAATTAGTTACTATTGGTCTTATATATCGTAGTCCAAGAATGGATGTTTGTTCCATAGTTGAATATTAAAGTTTGGGTCCCGTAGTAATGTGGTAGTAGTGGGTGATCTAAATATGCCTTCTATAGACTGGACTAACTACATTTGCTTAGATAACAATAATTATTCATCAGCATTCCTTGATACTATCAATTTTCTTAATCTAACGCGACATGTCTCAATGTTTACTCGTTCCTCTGGAGGCCATCAATCTTTGCTTGATATTTGTCTTACTTCCTATACATATTTGGTCACTGGTAAAACATATTTGGATCCCTTAGGCAGCTCTGATCATTCTGTTATTTGCTTTAATACAAACTTATCTAATATATTGTCACAACCTGAGTCTTGATGTATACCAGTACAATGTTTCAAAACCAATTTCAGTTTAGTACGTCAATACCTTCTCGGTACAAATTGGTATGATCCATTGATGTTTTGGAGTTGAATCATCTTGGTAACAATTTGAAACTCTAATGATATCGCTCCTTCTACGTTTCTCACCTCGTAAGGTAGGAACTGCTCGTGCACGCACAAATCCTTGGTTTGATAAGGAGCTTCAGGAGGCATTGAGATCCAAGAAGCAAAAATTCGTAAGGTATAGGAATGGAGAAACTGATTATAGGTCATTTAAAAAGTGTCGGAATCATTTCACATATCTCAAGAGACTTAAAAAGCGGCAATTAGAACAAGTACTGGTAGGAATGTCAGCCAACAATCCTAACATATTATTTAAATATGCAAATTTTAAAAGTAATGTTCGACCTTCTAGCTCTATTATTGGAAACAATGGATGCATTCTAGCAGATCATTTCGATATTGCTACTGCATTTGGCCGTAAATTTCTCGTATCAGCTACTACTTCTCTTTGTATAGAAATTACTCGTATTAATCCGTCAATTTTTGATATTCTTCACTTGTTCACAGTTCAAGATGTTATGAAAGAGTTAAGACGACTGAAACCGTCGGGCTCGATTTGCCCAGATTTACTTCCCTCAATATATCTGAAGAATCTTCATGATGTCATTGCTGCACCTTTATATAAGATATTTATAGCATCATTATATTACGGTATAGTCCCGAATGCATGGAAACGCTCTATCATTAAGCCTCTTCATAAGAAAGGTGATTGATCATGTGTAGATAATTACCGACCGGTTAGTTTAACCTCTGCATCGTGTCGTGTGTAAGAGAGATTACTTTATCGGATAATCAGTAACTACCTAGAATCATATAGATTATTTTCTACTAATCAACACGGATTCCGTAAAAAACTGTTCTACAGTAACCAACCTTTTATTGGCACAGGAAAGTTGGGGTTTTATAGTGGATGAGGGGTATGCTGTGGATGCCATATTTTTTGATTTCTTTAAAGCATTTGATCATGTCCCCCATGATAAGTTGATTATGAAGAGGAGTGCGTTAAACATCAATCCAATTTTCATTCGTTGGATATGCAACTTTCTTTCTGGTCGCACATACCAGATCGCCATTCACGGTACCCTTTCCGAGCATTATCCAGTTTATGCCGGTGTCCCGCAAGGGTCTGTATTGGGTCCTCTGCTGTTTTGTATTTTCATCAACGATCTCCCCAGTGCAATAAGTTCGCATTCATTATTATTTACAGACGATTTAAAAAATTGGAGAGCCATCAAGTCGAATTATGATCGTAACATTCTTCAATCAGATATTGACACGGTTCTTAAGTGGGCACGTTCTAATGGTCTGTCTGTTAATGCCTCGAAGTGCACTTGCATGCACATTCGATCACGTAATATTGTTCCAGTGCCGATATATCATCTCGGGATCGAGTGATTAAATTGGTTTCGAGCTATAAAGATCTTGGCGTATGGATTATGGATGATTTCTCTACTCGCAAAAACACTGAGTACATTTGTTCGAAGGCCATGTGTATGGTTGGTTTCCTTCGCTGATCATTCAGCTATGTGAGTCCACGTTCTTTTAGAGTTCTTGCAAACGCTTTTGTACTAAGCCATTTGTTATATGCTTCTCAATGTTCATACCCTCGAACCAGAGATGAGATTACTCGACTTGAGAAGGTGCTACGTAGGGCAACAAAATTAGTACATTCTTTGAGAGAACTTCCTTGCGAGGACCGTCTTCGGTCTTTAAATATGCAGTCATTATGTGATATTCGTGACTCGCGGGATCTGTGTCTTGTATAAGAGGTATTTCACAATGAACACCATGTGTTGCGTGGGCTCTTCAACATTCGATCAACTCGAGCTTTGCGAGGTCACTCTTTTTATCTTAGTCGCCAACGAATAGTACATTCTAGGACGATTCAATTTGGACAACGAATAATAAATTCATGGAATCGTTTAAGCGATGATATTGTAAATGCGGCAACTCGTGAGCTCTTCAAAGGACAGATTATTTTAAATTGTTGACTGATTTGTTTTTGTTTTTCTCTTGTTCTTCTATTTTGACTATCGATTTGTCAGCAACTCTGAGCTAGGCTCGTAACGTTGTCTACATAATAATATATATTAGAATAGAATAGAATTTATTTAGATTGGCCTTTGTAGTGATAGAACCACTTACATGCCCACTATAAAAATCAAAAGACAAGTTTACGTCCGATAAATGTTTGAACTTGAATGTAGATTTATTGAATTGATTGCGGCTGAAAGTGTTATTTTAGTTCGTTTGCAAGAAGTATGACGATCAAGGAAGTTTTAAAGTGTTTAAGCGACGTTAATGATTTTGTCACGAGGAAGTTTGTTCCAAAGGCGTGGTGCAGCGATGGTGAACGCACGATATCCGTGATTACCGTTGTGACGGGGGACGAAAAGCGAGTAGGAGCGATAACTTCTTAGAGAGAGACCAGTCGTCATATAGGATGTATTAATAAAATTATTATTAATATATTAAAATTATTATAAATACAAGAAATTCATGCTAACCGTTAAAAAGCGGAAAGGATGAATCGCAATGACATTATAAATCAGGTCGACCCTACTCTCAAGAATGCCATCGAGCATGCATCAGTATCTGGATCATCTTCGTGGTTGTCAACATACCCAACAAACAGTTATTCTTCCAGAATAAGTAATACAGTCTTTCAAGATGCACTAGCCACCAGATACGGATTTCTCCATCCCTCATCACCGAAATACTGCCAATGTAAAGAACAAAACTCGATATCACACACTTTCTCGTACCCTTTAGGCGGCTTGCCATCAATGAGACAAGATGCCGTCCGTGATTTTCTAGTGAATAGATTATCCGAATGTTGTCATAGCGTAGCAATCGAGCCAAAACTATCCCCTCTGCGTGATGAAATATGCTTCCAAAATCACGGTACAACTATTAATCGTGAAGCGAGACTTGACATATCATGTTCTGGAATCTTTGGAAACAGAACGGAGTGTACTTTCCTTGATATCTGCGTGTTCAACGCATACGCTTCCTCTAACTCCAGTAAGAGTATCGGACCATGCTTCGAATATCATGAACTAAGGAAGAAAAGGAAGTATCTTGAGAGAGTAAATAGCATAGAGCATGCGCCATTTATTCCCGTAGTATTTTCGATGCTTGATGGGGCGGGTACGGAAGCGGCAATCCTGTTAAAGAGAATCGCGAGCTCCCTGGCAAGGAGTCATAACAGCTCATACAACGATGAAATAACCAGATTACGCAGTGGCATCAGCGTTATCCTTGCAAAGATGACTTCTCGATGTGTCCGTGGAGCTCGATCAACTATAAATCGTCCTCAAAGGGATTTATGAAATATCAAGGAAGAATAATTTAGTGACTTTTTGAATATTAAAACTGACATGGTGAGGTTTTTTTCTTCAAAATTGTAAATTAAAGCCTATTCGCGGGAACCTATATTAATGTAATAATATTTGTGCTCAAAAATATTGGAATACACAAGACAAAGCCCGTAGCTGTTTATTCTGCTCACATAGAAAGATAGACAAACAAAAAAGAGAAAAAAAACGAGGTTAAATTGTTGAAATTATCGTTGATCTGACGGGTATGCCATTCGGATAGTTTGCTGATCAGGATGTCGTATCCATTCTAATAATTTTCGTTTGAATATATCAATGCCATGGATAGATATTAAAAAATCCGGAAACATGTTCCACACGCTAACAGCTCAATGCGAAAGACGATATATTCGAGGGCACCTTCCATTATATTGAGTTTTAAGATGCAAACTATGTCCTCGATGACAGGCACGATGATTCAAACTTACACAATTTATTGGGTATCCGTCATAACCTTTAACGATCTTATACAACGCTACCAAATCTAAATACATAAAACGTGACCGGAAAGAACATATGCCTAGCATTCTTAGTCTCTCCGCATAAGGAAACTGTGCAACTCCTTTACATAATCGAGACCCTCGCTTTAATATATTATCAAGTGAATTGATTTCCTCTTTAGTGCACGGAAATGATGATTGAATGCTGTACTCAATGTTAGGACGAACCAATGCGTTGTACAGTAGCTTAAAACATTCTACTGGCAAATATTTGAAGCAATTCTTCAATAAGTAAACAACACTTCGCCCTTTCGAACATATTATGTATGTGTTCATACGAGTCTTGAGAGAAGACTGAACAATTGTGCAAAGGCCATGTGTGTGATTTGCTCTAGATACAATGTTATCGCCTAACATGTAATCATCATGTATGTCAATCCGACCAAAACGTAAATGAACACATTTATCTACATTTATTATTACTCCTGTCCGAATACTCCATTCGTAAACAATTTTTAAATTTTGCTTAAATACAGTAATGTCGCTTTTCGATGTAATTTTAGACCAGATTGTAAGATCATCGGCAAAAGCCAAATACGGCTTTTGCCGATGATTTTGTAAAGTGATTTTGTATAAGTGATGAGCTTTTGTAATTTTAAACGATGACAAATGATAACAAACTAAAACTATTCTTTATCTACATCACGGCATGATAATAATCCATCACAAATTGCTAAGACTGATATCATTCCCATTACAATCGGTTGCGAATCTAGACCTATTCGTATCGATAAGATGAATGTTAAAACGTTGCTCTAACAGGACTGAACGAGATACTTGATCGCATCTTGACAAACAAGTCTATCAATATATGCTGCCTAACTGAATATGTGTCGCTGATAGTGGTTCCGTGTTTTTGATTGATCCAGGTCAGCTATATATTGATGCAGTTTCGGCTATGTAAACCCCATAATTGGATTATTATCAGCGCATATTCGGTGGTTGGGTATAGTGGGTACCAAGCAAATGTAGTTAAACGTTACTCAGTTGAAAAATCATGATCAAATGGCCACCTATTAGTATCCCTTGCTGAAGTTCATCGTCTATTCGCAGCAAATGCACTCTTCCGTCATAAAGCACGTCACCTGGTTACTTGAGCACATCCGAACGGTAAACATCGTAATCAAACACAGTCATTCAGAACATCCCGTCGATCTGTACCGGATATTCGATTACTGGGGGATGAATTGACAAGAAAAAGATTTGCCACCATTGTGCAATCTCGTCTCGAGGAATGTCTATTTGCAAGCTCTTGTGATGTGGATAGCTACTGGGATAATATCTGTGCAGTTATCGAATATCCCACGAAAATGTACTACATAAGAGTGCACAAAAACAACAATATTGAATTTTAGCATCGACTTTAAGCATATCTGAGCAAAGGAAGAGGGCTATCAATTCAGGTAATACACCTAATATGATGAAATACATCAGACTGCTAAAACACAACCTGCGGTTGATAGATATATTTACTGGAATTAAGTTGCGAGCTGCGACGAGAATGCAGTATGTGAAGATGATCGGAAATTCTATCAATCGGAGATTCTATCAATCGGAGATTCTATCAATCGGAGATCCTATCAATCGGAGATTCTATCAATCGGAGATCCTATCAATCGGAGATTCTATCAATCGGAGATTCTATCAATCGGAGATCCTATCAATAGGAGATTCTATCATTCGGAGATTCTATCAATCGGAGATTCTATCAACCAGAGATTCTATCAATCGGAGATTCTATCAATCGGAGATTCTATTAATCTGAGATTTTATCAATTGGAGATTCTATCAATCGGAGATTCTATCAATGTGGAGATGTTCGAAGATTATATCAATCGGTTCGCAGCGTAAGAAGACACGCTACATCAAATAGTTTTAAAACTTAAAAAAAAAGATTTATTTTAACGTGGCAAATGCGTGCCAGCGCACGCATACATGACCACAACAAAACAAGACTGTAAATCAGGTGTCGAAAAGGTGCGAACGGAGGAGGTGTTTGAATGTGATAAAGGAGGGAGCGCGGCGGACGTCGAGAGGGAGTTGATTCCAGGCGAGTGAGGCGGCGACGAGGAAGGATCGGAGACCGTAGTTGTTGGAGTAATTAGGAACGTGGAGTAAGAGGGTATGACAGGAACGAAGCGATAGCGAGGTGGGGCGAGTGTCGTCTAAGAAAGGAAGGTTGATGAACGATGGGGAGCCGACAGCGATGAGACGAAAAGTAACGAGAAGAAGGCGGAGTTTGATGCGGATGTGGATGGTGGGCCAGGAGAGTTGGGCAAAATATGTGGATGTGTGGTCAAAGCGACGGAGACGAAAGAGCACTCAAACGGCAGAGTTGATTATTCGTTGTAGGGGTAGGATGATGGATTTTGGAGAATTGGCGAAAAGGCTAAGGCAGTAATCGATTTTAGGAAAAGAAGTGATGAAAGAAGAGACATACAAGAACGGAAGTTTAAAACTCTTAAAACTCTTAAAACTTTTGTTCAATCACGGCAAAATCTTGCAACATGGTTCGACTCTTAGTGTGTGACTTCAAAACGCCTCCTGCGTCGTTCTTTCAGAATTTATCATCGTTATTTCAGACTATCTTCAGAACTCGATTCATCCTTTTATCGTAACCAATTCTTTGCTCTTCGTCGTTCGCATAGGCAACTTCTGCGTTCTAAGGCACAGTTTTTGGCGAAGCAAACTGGCTTCCGCTAATGACTCTCGAACTAAATGGAAAACTCTTAATTCTCTACTTTCTCGTTCCTCTGTCACCTCCACTCTTGATCCTTCTCAATTCTCCGATTACCTAATTTCAAAAACTGTTTCTCTAATCAATTCGATCATCGTCCTTCCACAAATTTATTGTATCTCGTCTGTTCGTATCCCTGAGCTCTTTTATCTACTTGCGGTATCTGAAGATGAGGTATCTTGCCTTCTTATTTCGTTAACTTGTAAGTCCTCTCCTGCCGATCCCATCCCTACTCGAATTCTCAAATTGTTGTCAACAGACTTCACACCTTTCCTTACCAGCCTCTTTAACTCGTCAATAGTGAATGGAATATTTCCTGTCCTTTGGAAAACGTCCATTGTTCGTCCCCTACTTAAAAAGCCCTCTCTTGACCCCTCTCTTCCTTCATCTTATCGCCCAATATCAATTCTACCAACCTTATCTAAAATTCTTGAACACCTTGTCTTAGATCAGATAAACAAGTATCTCTCTTCATCGCAGCTCTACCCTTCTTTTCAATCTGCTTTCCGCTCCAATCATTCCACCGAACTAGCATGTCATAAAGTATTTTCTGATCTGCTCTCCGCTCGTGACAAAGGACTGTGTAGTGTGGTAATATCGCTCGATCTTTCATCTACATTCGACATTGTCGATCACGAAATCCTTCTTTTTCGTTGTCGCTATCACTATGGTTTCTCTTCGTCCACCTTGGCTTGGTTCTCTTCGTATCTCTCCGATCGATCATTTTCCGTCCATTCTAATTCAATGTGTTCTCCTCTATCTTCTCTCTCTTGTGGTGTACCTCAAGGTTCTGTACTTGGCCCTATTCTATTTACGCTTCTTCTTGGAGATTTATCTTGTATAACTAGTAAATTCTGCTTCAGGGTAATGCAGTACGCTGATGATATACTTCTTTATTCTTATTCGTCTCCTCATTCCCTAAGCCAACTTTTCGTATCCGCATCTAATTGTCTTCGTGCTCTATCAGAACATCTAATTTCTTTGCGAATGTCCCTAAATCCTACCAAATCTAAAGTGTTATGGATATTTCCCTCTACTGTTTCTGTTATTTCTCCATCTCTGTATCTTCAGACCACAATTATTCCTGCTGTAGATAAACTAGTATTTCTAGGTATTCACTTCGACAATAACCTGCATCTCGATCCCTTCATTCGTGATAAAACTAGGTCTTCAAATCTTCTTCTCCGTGATATTCGTCTCGTCAGAAATTCTCTAGATTTAGTTCTTTTAAATCTCTTATGTCCTCCCTTCTTTTCCCACGTATTGATTACTGTCTTAGCCTTCTCGTTTTCTCTTCAAAGTCATCCCTTAAACCTCTTCAACGCCTCATTAACACTGCGGTGCGCATCCTTTTTCGACTTCGTAAATTCGATCATATATCTTCCTATTTATCAAAATTTGGATGGCTAGGTATTGAACATCGCGTTCGTTTTCGTCTGCTTTGCCTGACTTATCGCCTTCTCCATTGTAATTCTCCTTCTTATCTTTATCTGCCAACTCTAAGTGAATCTCGATATCTTTCTACTCACCTACGTTCCTGTGATTCTCTTCTGCTACACGTACCTATTCACTCAACCAACTTCGGCCGTCGATCCCTACATATCGCTGCTCCTCTCCTTTGAAATTCATTACCTAATCATCTGCGATCATCATCCTCACTCCGATTTTTCAAAAAGCAGCTAAAATCGTTGCTACTAAACGATTAACGTTTTTTTATTTTATATTTTATCTGTTTCGCTGTTGTGGGCTTGTAAGCACACAGTCTGTGTGCATTTGCCACATTAAAAAAACTTTCAACTTTAAATAGTACTCAACTGGGTAATGAACACGGTCAGGCTGTGTACACAACATCAAAATGCTTAGTCGTATGGTCTAGTTACTTTGCTAATCTGTATACTACCTGATCTATAATTGTATATAGTGGATGTTGTGAAGACGTTAATAATGTCCCAAGTCTGAATGATGAAGAAACACAGAGGGCAATTAGGGATCTTCTTTCCATTGGAAAGCGCCTGGATATGATGTGAAAGTGCTAAGAGCCGTTGGGTCAATGCTCATGAAACACCTTACTTTGGTTATTTCTAGTATATGAAAGGAGGAAAAATTACCATTAAAGTTAACTAAGGCTATAATTATTCCAATCTTTTAAAAATAAATCCAAATTGCTGTGAAAACCACAGACCTAATAGAACATATCATCCACGATCGAATCTGTTTGTTACGTTAACGCCGACTGCGTTAGAGTCAGTCAAACTTCTTCAAAACCGTAGCTGTATTGATCATATTTTTCGTTGCCTTGTATACCTCGATGATCGACATAAGTTCCGACTTCTCACAGTTGTAGCAATTTTAGAATTTAAGGCAGTATTTAATATGATGGATCAAATGAGTGTATGGCCTTTGCTGTATGATTAAGGAATTCCTCGAAAATTATGTGGGGTACCACAAGCATTGTATAGTCAGACGTATGCTTGTCCGTGAAAGAAATAAGGTAAGTGAGGAGTTCGATGTTTCCTGTGGTGTAAGACAAGGTAGTGTTCTCGGGGCTATGCTATTTGACGTCGTAATTAACAAAATCATAAATATTGCCTCTTACGTGATAATAATGGTGTTTCCATTGGAGATAGTGAAGTCAGAGTGTCTGATTTGACACATGCAGATGATATCCTGCTTGCTAGAATTTTAATGGAATAGAAAGCATGATTGTGTGTATTGTAAAAGCTACATTATCTTTTAGCCTCATTGAATCCCTTGAAACGTAAGAGTAGCAAATTCGCAGATAATTTATCTGAACAGTTCTGTCTTAAACTTATTAATCTCGCGCAATAAAAAATTATGTAATGTCATAGTTTATCTTGATCTAGCATCAGCTTTTTACATAGTCGATAATTAGATTATTCTCCATCGCATTAGTCATGATTATGTCTTCTCTTTACCCGCTGTAGATTAGTTTTCTTCATATCCATCAAACCGTACATTTTGTGCCTACTCTAACTCTTCTCTATCCCATACTTCTTCCATCCCTTCCATAAGACTTCGAATTAGGTCCTTTGCTTTTCTTTTTTCTCGGTGACTTGTCTTCTATTTTTCATACATATAACTTACATGTTATGCAATATGCTGATGACATTCTCATCTATGCTCATGCACATGCTTATCGTATTCACGATCTTAGTGCTTCTGCTTCCAACTGTCTTGCCTCAATTTTCAATAATCTTTCTTCTCTTCGTCATACTCTGAATCCTAAAAAATCCAAAATAATGTGGATCTTCCTCGACGCCATGGCTTTCAACCTCTTTCGGTATCATTAAATTAAACAATTCTTCCTATCGTTATTAATCTCGTTTTCCTAAGCTTTCATTTCGACAACCGATTTTCACTTAAACCTTTCGTTAGAGATAAAGTACGCTCATCTACCTTGATTCTCCGCAACCTCCGTCAAATTCGTAGATTGATCGATTTCCCTTCTTGTATGACTCGCATATCATCTCTCCTTTTTTCTAGACTCGATTATTGTCTTAGTATATTTTATAACTCACCTAAATTCACTCTTCTTCCACTACAAAGCATCGTCAACGTAGCCGTCCGAATTCTTCCTCGTCTTCATTCTTTTGATCATACATCCCACCATTTTGCTTATCTCGATTTGCCTACCATTTATTCTTGTGTTCAAATTCGTCTTCTCATTAAAAGAGATTTATTTTAACGTGGCAAATGCGTGCCAGTGCACGCTTACATGACCACGACAAAACAAAAATGTAAATCATGTATCGAGAAGGTGTGAACGGAGGAGGTGTTTGAATGTGATAAAGGAGGGAGCGCGGCAGACGTCGAGATGGAGTTGATTCCAGGCGAGTGGGGGCGGCGATTAGAAAGGATCGGAGACCGTAGTTGTTGGAGTAATTGGGAACGTGGAGTAAGAGGGTATGACGGGAACGCAGCGATAGCGAGGTGGGGCGAGTGTCGTCTAAGAAAGGAAGGTTGATGAACAATGGGGAGCCGACAGCGATGAGACGAAAAGTTACGAGAAGGCGGAGTTTGATGCGGATGTGGATGGTGATCCAGGAGAGTTGGCAAGATATATGGATGTGTGGTCGAAGCGACGGAGACAAAAGAGCACTCGAACGGCGGAGTTGATTATTCGTTGTAGAGGTAGGATGATGGATTTTGGAGAATTTACGAAAAGGCTGAGGCAGTAATCGATTTTAGGGAAGAGAAGCGATGAAAGAAGATGCATACAAGAACGGAAATCGATAAAGGGACGGATACGGCGGATCTCACGGAGAATTAAGTTAAACGAGCGGACCTTGTCACGGAAGAAGGATTTAAGGGAAAGGTGATCATCAAACTGGAATCCTAAGAAAGTGAGATTGTGTACTATGGGGATGCTCGATGAGGCAAAATATACAGTTGGATGAGATGTGTTTGGTTTACGGGGGAGGATCCACACTTTCATTGCTCTACACTGTCATTGCTCTACACTATTATTGATCCACATTATCATTGCTTTCCGCCTCATAACTTGTCATACCCATTCCTTTCTTAACCTTAATTTTCTTGATAATTCTCGTCCTGTTTACTGTTCCTTTCGTTCCCGTAATTCCATTTTTTAATGTCCCAAACTACTCTATTACCTTTGGCTTTTGATTCTTTAGTGTTGCAGCTTTTCTCCTCTGAAATCACTCACCAATTTATGTACGCCAATCAGCCTCCCTGCAGTGCTTCAAACGCCTAATCCGATACCATTTAAACAATTTATCAGCTGTTTTAAATTTTTTGTTAGTAGACTTGTAAGCGCTCAGCTTGCACGCATATTCCACATTTAATAAATATATTATTACCCATCTTTGACATTTAAAATTTCTGAAAGTTTCCTTTGCAATAACCTTTAATTTTTCCTTATCGTTAGCCAATGGCAAAAAGCCCGCTCATTTTCCTTTCTTCGCCGTGACCTTCGACGCATTTGCAAAAATATGAATTTTTTCATATGCAAAAATATTTATTATTTTCTCATTCCTCAACCCACTAATGTCTTGATCTGTTTACCAATTCACATAATATTTCGCCGAATATACTTCAACATTATATTCATCAATTAATAATAATTTATTTAACGTGGCTAATGCGTACCAACTGCACTCTTACATGACCACTAACAAAAAAGAAAACAGCAAAAGTCACAGATTAATTAGTTAATTGTTGAAATGGAATTGGATTTGGCGTTTGAAGTAAGGCATTAATGTTGATTGGCGGATATGGATGGGCAAATGATTCCACTAGAGAGGAGAAGCAACACGAAAGGGGCGGAATCCAAAAGAGGTAGAGTAGTTTGGGACATGTAAAAGAAGAGAATTACGGGAACGCAAAGAACAGTAAACAAGACGAGAATTGTCGAGAAAAGGAAGGTTGAGAAATGAAGGGGTGCGAAAAGTGATAAGACGAAAAGCAATGATTAAAAAGCGAATTTGAATGTGAAAAGTGATAAGGCGAAAAACAATGATAAAAAAGCGAATTTGAACTAAATTTCGACTAAATAACATTTAGTCGTAAACTATGCACCAGCAAACAATAAATTTACGCCACTAGAAGCTTATCCTCTTCCGCGGTTTGATACAACAACAATAATAATTTATTTAAAGTGGCAAATGCGTGCCAACTGCACGCTTACAAGTCCAATAACTAAAAAGACAGAGCAAAAGTCATAGATAAATTTCTTAAATTGTTTAAATAAGACTATATTTGGCGTTTGAAACATGGCATTGAGGTTGATTGACGTACATGAATGGTCAGATGATTCAAAGAGAGGAGCAGCAACAAGGAAGGAGCGGAAGCCAAAAGAGGTAGAGTAGTCTGGGACATGTAAAAGAAGGGAATTACGGAAACGCAAAGAACAGTAATCAGGTCGAGAATTGTCGAGAAATGGAAGGTTGAGAAATGAAGGAATAAGAAAAGCTACAAGACGGAAAGGAATGTGAAGACGAATTTAAACATGAGAGTAAATGGTAAGGCAAATCGAGAGAAACAAGATGGTGAGATGTATTATCAAAACGACGAAGACGGAGGAGAATTCGGACGGCTGCGTTGATGATGCGTTGTAGTGGAAGAAGAGTGGATTTAGGTAAGTTGGAAAATAGACTAAGACAATAATCGAGTCTTTAGAAAAGGAGAGAAGAAATGCGAGTCATACAAGAAAGGAAATCGATCAATCTACGAACTTGTCGGAGGTTGCGGATAATAAAGGTAGATAAGCGTACTTTAACTCTAACGAAAGGTTTAAGCGAAAGTCTGTTGTCGAAATGGAAGCCTAGGAAAATGAGATTGTCAACGATAGGGAGAATTGTAGAATTTAATGATACGGAATGAGATTCTAAGCCGAAGCGTCGAGGTAGGATCCACAATATTTTGGATTTATTAGGATTCAGAGTAAGACGAAGAGAAGAACGATGATTGAAAATTGAGTTAATACAGTTGGAAGCAGAAACACTAAGATAATGAATATGATAAGCAGGTGCATGAGCATAGATGAGAATGTCATCAGCATATTGCATAACATGGAAGTTAAATGTATGAGAAATAGAAGACAAATCACCGGGAAGAAAGAAAATCAAAGGGCCTAATTCGGTTTTATGAAACAATGGAAGGGATGGAAGGATGATGAAAGAGAGAAGAGTTAGAACAAACGCGAAAAGTACGGTTAGATGGATATGAAAAATACCAAACCGCAGTGTGTAAAGAGAAGCTATAATCATGACGAAGACGATGGAGAAGAATCGAGTGATCGACAATGTCGAAAGCAGATGATAGATCAAGAGAAACTATGACACTACATAATTTTTGATCGTTCGAGATGAGTAAATCGTTATAAACTTTAAGACATGCAATTTTAGTGGAGTGATTAGAGCGAAAAGCAGCTTGGAAGGGAGGGAACAAGTTGGAGTAAAATAGATATGCATTAACTTACTTGAGAACAATACGCTCAAGGAGTTTAGAGAGGGTTAGGAGAAGTGTGATAGGACGGTACTAAGATGATAGTGAAGGGTCGATAGATTGCTTTTTGGAGAGGGCGATCAGTCGCGCATTTCCAGTAAAAGGAAATGCGCCACTGATCGCCTTCTCCAAAAAGCAATCTAAGGAAATGTGCGGTTGCGGATATACAAGTTAAACAAAGTGGTTAGGAAGGGTGAGATAGATAAGTAGATTTGTTTAAGCAAGTGGGTGGAAATTGAGTCAGAAGGAGAGGTTTTATTAGGTGATGAGCGAAGAACCGAAGAAACTTCATCAGACAAAACGGGAAGGTGGAATAGCTCTGGGAGGGAAATATTTAGAGATGTGAGGATACAAGGGGCATTTAGATAGAACGGAAATTAAATTAGATTGCTTAGATTGCAGATAAGAGGAAAATTCATCAGGATTTATGTTGCAAGGGGTAGATGATCGCGAAATAATTGATTTCAAGGTTTTCCAATAAGATTTAGAGTTGGAAGAGGACTCGAGTTGATTTCGTTAAAAGATAGTACGTTTAGTTCGCTTAAGAATGAGATGAGAACGGCGGAGAGAAAGATAGGAAACACTAAGATTTGAAGTGAGTGAATTTGGAGAACGTTTAAGAATTCGATTAAACACACGAAAAGAGTGACAGAGTCGACGCTTAGAAAGACTGCAGTCTGAATCAAACCAGGGAGCATGGCGCAAGCGCTGAGAACATCGGATTCGACTTGGCAGAAGTTTATTGATGATAGACATAAGTTCAGAATTAAACAGAATGCAGAGATCATCGTGAGAGAGATAGTAAAGAGCAAGTGAGTGAGGAATAGTTAAAAGAGTGAAGAATTGAGTAAGGCTGTGCAGAGAATAGGGATATCGAGAAGTTTCCAGGGTTGACTTGGTGTGGGTAATGGTGGAGGCGGAGAAGGAGGATGGGGACGAGTAAGAGTGACAAGGAAATGATCGGACAAACCAGGATCAGTAATTGACAAGGAGGTATAGTCATCGAATCAGTTAGGAACAGCAATGATGTCGAAAGCACCGCTGAGAATATGAGTTGGGCTTGTTGAAAGTAATTTATAGTTAAAATCAGAAAAAAGATTAGTTAAAGTGATAGAGTCAGAGTCAGACGGGCGATCAAGACGAATGTTAAAGTCACCGAGAACAAAAGAAGGAGTATAAGACAATGAACAGTGAGACATTAGATCTGCAAGGTCGTTAAAGAAGATACGTGATGGGGCAACTGAACCTGGACGGTATACAATCACATGTTCCAGAGGGAAATGCGTTGATAATCTGCATATGAGTAATTCGAACGAAGTGTAACGGATGTTAACGTTGATTTTAAGTAAAGACATTGGGTGACGAGCAATGGCAACAATACCGCCATGGTTAGACGCAGTAGATGTATGAGATGTAATTTGACGAGCTGATTCAACCAGAGAACAACCAGAGCGACATAGACGACGAATAGCAAGATCGTCGGAGTCAGAGTGCCAGAATTCGATAATGTAGAGAATATCGATAGATAATTGATCGAAGATATCGAGACGCATATCAGCTTTATGAAGAATGGAGCGAGTATTGAATATACTTAGACGAAAAGTATGCTTAGGAGCGAGATCGACTAGCGAAGAAGACAAGGGGGAGTGATAAGACGCCATCGAATTTTTGGCCTTGTGTGTACAACGTGAAAATTTCGATTGATTTGACGTATAGATAAGGATGACTTGCCGTTTGTTTCACGTCGATGTTTCTCAATGCGAGCTAAATTGAGCTGGGCAATATCAGAAGGGGAGCGGTCAGGAAAGATACGGCAAGTAGATGAAGTGGTAAGAAGTTCAAAACGTTGGGAGAGTACCGAAGAGGCATGTGAACTATGTCGGAAACGATTTTTAAGAGTAGAGGACTGAGATGATTGAATTTAGTGGATTTGTTTAAACGAATAAAGGATACAGGAACGATATTATTGAAGAGGGATGGGTTATCATCAGGAAGAATGGTTGCTAGGATAGACCTGAAATCAGATACATCATCATCGAGGCGAGATTGTGGAGAAGCAGATTCGGAAAGCTTTAAGTTTGATATGATAATACAGCGATCGCGCGAAGAAAAACGATTTCGTGGAAGTGGTGGACGGACAAAGCTGGTAGGAGTCGAGGCAGATGAGCAGATAGAAGTGGAAATGACAGGGGTGCTTGATAAAAATTAATATTGGTTGGAGCAAGTGTGACAGGAGCAGGGTGTTGAATTGGTTGATCAGAGATGTGACTGTATATGATTTTAAATGAAGGATGTAAATTATTTGGAAGTGTTACGTGGGAGGTAGAGTAAGGAGAATTAAGATAGGTTGGGGCATGAGTGACAGGAATGGAGTGTTGAATCACTTGATCGGAAATGTTACTGGAAATGATTTTGATGGAAGGATGTAAATTATTGAGAAGTGATACGGGGGAGGTCGAGTAAGAAGTACGTGAAGAGAATTAATAAGTTTGAGATTTATTTAGATTGGGGGAGGAATATGAAAGAGGAGGTACGAGATTAAATGCATTACCGTTAGCATTGTTAGAATGAGAAAGATTAATGGAAGTTTTGTACGTAGTTGAACGAGGAGTGTGTGAGAGAGTAGGTTCAATAATGGGATTATAAGATGCGAAGTCAGGTGTTGATGCGAGGGAAACATCTAAAACAGCATTGGTTTGAGTGGTCGTGTGTGATACAGGAATAGAGGAGCAGGATAACTGTAGTAGTCGTACTGATGTACAAAAACCGCATGTGAACTGTTTACGCTTATACGCCGAGTGATCGGATATTTTAACACGAACAAGTGTCCATACATCACAAGCTTTGGAATCGCACCCAACTTCAAAACTGGTATAACCATCATTGCATTCCGATGTGGAAGATTCTTGATCAGGAACAGGGATCTGAGATCGCGCTTTTTTAGGCATGACCTTTTATCGATAGATTGAGCTCAATCCGCGAGCGTAGCGAGCGGAACTGACAGGAATAATCTGGAACTGACAGGAATAATCTGGAACTGACAGGAATAATCTGGAACTGACAGGAATAATCTGGAACTGACAGGAATAATCTGGAACTGACAGGAATAATCTGGAACTGACAGGAATAATCTGGAACTGACAGGAATAATCTGGAACTGACAGAATAATCTGGAACTGACAGGAATAATCTGGAACTGACAGGAATAATTTTAAGTATTTAACAATAAAGACAATTTTAGCTTACTCTTAGTTAATAATAATTACAAATCTCTGCAAATACTCAATTTTGTGAGAACCTTCTATGCAAACTTCTCATCACTAGAGATATTATATCACGCAAGATAACGTTTCAAAACATCTATTATATTCTAAATTATATCTAACGTGTTTTAACAATTTTCAACAGCAGGCGTCGTCGAGATATTCTGTCTTGACGACGAGATATCAATATCCAATATCTTGATGAAGCGAATATCTTCGCTTTTCCCCTCCCTTCCTTCTAGCTATCGCCCCATTTCACTACTCCCTACTCTTTCAAAGCTCTTAGAACGCCTCATCTTAATACAAATCAACGCTTATCTCTCCTCATCCAATCTGTACCCTCCTCCACATATCTTGCCCAACTCTCCTGGCCCACCATCCACATCCGCATCAAACTCCGCCTTCTTCTCGTTACTTTTCGTCTCATCGCTGTCGGCTCCCTATCGTTCATCAACCTTCCTTTCTTAGACGATACTCGCCCCACCTCGCTATCGCTTCGTTCCTGTCATACCCTCTTACTCCACGTTCCTAATTACTCCAATAACTACGGTCTCCGATCCTTCCTCGTCGCCGCCTCACTCGCCTGGAATCAACTCCCTCTCGACGTCCGCCGCCCCCTCCTTTATCACATTCAAACACCTCCTCCGTTCACACCTTCTCGACAATGATTTACATTTTTGTTTTGTTGTGGTCATGTAAGCGTGCGCTGGCACGCATTTGCCACGTTAATATAAATCTTTTTTTTTCTTTATCTAACTCTAGAATAGTTAGATAAAGCGAAGGTATGAAAAACGAAATCCAACAGTAGATACAGATTGAATGGCTTTAGGACTGATGTCGAGATAACAGCACATCTGAATATTTTGGTAGAAGATTATGATGTTACAGTCAATACACTGGAAAAAGGGTTACAACGTATTGTTATGACATAGCCCACTGACATGGTGTATGTAACATAAATAATTTCATAACATACTCATATATGTTATACCTAGTTTAATCATCCATACATACGTTTCGGGGATACGCTAAAGTTGATCTTTGATATTTAATTTGACGCATTTAAAATTGCAAAGCACTTGTATAATCTTAAAGAAAAAGTAACGGCTATGTTGTGCAGTGATGTTTGTTATGAATTTCGATACGATATATAGTTTTTTTATAAAAAAAATATAAATTATGTCTGAATTAGGTCTTATAGCATTTGTGACAAAAACGCTGATGACTGAAATGCATTTCCCTTTTGTGATAAATAAGAACATGGCTTAAGTTTTAATTATCTGAAATTCAAACGTAGAGGTCCAACTAAGTTTACATATCAATAAATGATAGTTTAAATAATATGACATTCTCCCTCATTTTTGTTTTAGCTTGTATAAGTTTGTAAATACTTGAACGTTTTTGGTAGTCCTACCATATCGACTGACAGCTGTCTTTTTAACATACAGGTTGTATCTCGTCTTAGAGACTACTGTATATCAATCTCGTAGTTTAATACGTGTTCGGACATCTAATTTTCTCCTCCTTCTAATTTTTTTAGAAGGCGGAGAATTTTTTCATGGCCCGCATCTTTTGAGCCATGATAATCTCTTTCCTCGTCTTTACTCGAAAAAGTAGCCAGATGTTTGAGGGAAACAGTGCTTTCGGTACAATAAGCACGCTTTATAATTGGCCGTTTTGATGTTGCAATCCACTAACTTAACTACTTATTTTATTCGTATTCATGAAGATTTGTATGTCCATTGAGGACTTCTAACTTTAGATTAAGCAACCAATTGAACATATCTAAGTCTGAACTCATTCGTCGTTTGAACTTGATAAACGATCGTGGGGTGTACGGCTTGTAGCTACACAACAGTGATCGAATATAGTGTAGAGCTATTGCCAGTGTGATATATTGAGTTTCTTCCACGACAAAGCGAATTTGATAGATCGACATATAGTTCCATTGGTTCGTTGGATCTTAGAATTCTCGGTTGGATTGTACCGACTGGAATGACTGAGAGTTATACCATTCTTGAAAAGGAATGACTTAAAATTGTGCGCAATCAAATCTGATCCTCGATTGATATGAATACACGCTGACACGATAAAAAGAATAGGATGTTCAAGCATTGAATAACAGTAATGGTTGACATATTAGGATATATGAAGGCCAAAGGATATCTTGAAAATGTGTCAATGACTGAAAGAATATAACTGTTGTTCTGACTTGATAGATGTCCATTGAAGTTCATCGATAATCTCTCGAATGACCTGGCAGCTGTTATAGGGTTAGTTGTGGGCAATCTATGATATTAAGGTTTGAGCATTGCACAAGTCTGGCAGTTAGAGATGACTTGGCGAATATTAGTAACAAGAAAACGCAAATTCCTTGTTCTCACAAATTGATACAAGCGCGAGACATTGGCGTGACAGAATGAGCGATGAATTTGTGTCACATTGTCCAGAATATTATATATACGAGTTTAATAGGTTATTCTAGATAATACATCGGTAGTGCCATTTTTGATGCCATGACGATAAATCGAAAGAGTGAGCACCTAGCAAATTTTAGCTTCCACGTGATTAGCTTTTAATTTGTGATTTGAACGGCACCAATTGCATAGTTAGACGCATCTGTTTCGACCGTAAGTGGCTTGTCGAGATCAATTTTAGTCAGCATCGCTTCGATTATATCTTGGCGCATCAATTGAAATGCGTCCAATGATTTCTTCTTTAATGGGAAAACTTACATTCGATTAATGACCGAATTCGCTTTGGGTAATTTTTAATCTAATGAGAATAATGGGCAAGTATTCCTAACAGCCTCTTTAATTCCTTTTCACATGTTGGTACCTTCATGTCACGAAGCGCCTTTGTGAGTTCAAAATCAGGTCGAAGTTTGATGTGTTTTATAAAGTATCCTAGTATACTAGGATATACTTAGAAGAGTCTTGTATTATTGTCATTTTTCGAGGTTTAGGGTAATATTGTAGTTTTGAATTGTTTTAACCAGGTTATTCAACTTGTTTGTCATAATCGGAATGATGTTTCCACATACCATTAAAATCGTCGAAATAGGCATAAGTACCTGCAAGGTTTTCCTATATTATTTGATCAATTACCCACTGAAATATTGCGAGAGCATCGACCAAAACAAAAGAGATTTGTTTGAGCTAGAATAAAAAGTTATCTGCTTCGAATGCCCTAAATTGGTGATCGAAGGACTGCAGCTCTAATTGATGATAAGCGGACTTAAAGTCAACTTTGCTGAGTACGGCGTATCGCTAGATTTGCTGTGCTAGCGTATCATATTTTCTTCATATCTATCAAACCGTAATTTTCCCGTGTGTTCTAACTCTTCTCCTTCACATCCTTCTTCCATCCCGTCCTGTGTTCCACAATGCTCCGTATTAGGCCCTTTGCTTTTCTTTCTTCCCGGTGATTTGTCTTATAGTTCTCATACATTTAACTTCTATGTTATGCAATATGCTGATGACATTCTCATCTATGCTCATGCACCTGCTTATCATATTCATTATCTTAGTGTTTCTGCTTCCAACTGTATTAACTCAATTTTCAATCATCGTTCTTCTCTTCGTCTTACTCTGAATCCTAATAAATCCAAAATATTGTGGATCCTACCTCGACGCTTCGGTTTAGAATCTCATTCCGTATCATTAAATTCTACAATTCTCCCTATCGTTGACAATCTCGTTTTCCTAGGCTTCCATTTCGACAACAGACTTTCGCTTAAACCTTTCGTTAGAGATAAAGTACGCTTATCTACCTTTATTATCCGCAACCTCCGACAAGTTCGTAGATTGATCGATTTCCTTTCTTGTATGACTCGCATTTCTTCTCTCCTTTTCTAAAGACTCGATTATTGTCTTAGTCTATTTTCCAACTTACCTAAATCCACTCTTCTTCCACTACAACGCATCATCAACGCAGCCGTCCGAATTCTCCTCCGTCTTCGTCGTTTTGATCATACATCCTATTATCTTGCTTCTCTCGATTTGCCTTACCATTTTCTCATGTTCAAATTCGTCTTCACATTCCTTTCCGTCTTGTAGCTTTTCTTATTCCTTCATTTCTCAACCTTCCATTTCTCGACAATTCTCGACCTGATTACTGTTCTTTGCGTTTCCGTAATTCCCTTCTTTTACATGTCCCAGACTACTCTACCTCTTTTGGCTTCCGCTCCTTCCTTGTTGCTGCTCCTCTCGTTGAATCATCTGACCATTCATGTACGTCAATCAACCTCAATGCCATGTTTCAAACGCCAAATCCAGTCTTATTTAAACAATTTAAGAAATTTATCTATGACTTTTGCTCTGTCTTTTTAGTTATTGGACTTGTAAGCGTGCAGTTGGCACGCATTTGCCACTTTAAATAAATTATTATTGTTGTTGTATCAAACCGCGGAAGAGGATAAGCTTCTAGTGGCGTAAATTTATTGATTGCTGGTGCATAGTTTACGACTAAATGTCATTTACCGCTATTTCCGCTTGTCACGAACCCTTGTGTCCTCCATGTTGCTTGGCACCTTTCGATAATGTCATGCTTGAGCATTTGTGAAATCTCAGACTTAATAATATACATATGATGATGCCAAATCTTCTGAATTTGTGGCGATTGGGTGTCAGTCTGTTGTCAGAGATGAAAAAGGCGAGGTTATTGTAATTCGAATCGATGATATAGCACCCTTTATAAACGGAGGTCGGTCACTACTGAATTTCGTAGTAATTGATTAATAGCGAGAAATAAAATGATGATTGAGAATAACGTCACATAAATTGTCGAAGTATTGTAAGTAAATCGGCTTGTATTAGATTCCATCGACAGAAAAGTCGACGATATAGCAGAAACATATTACATATTTATGTTCAATAGATGCCATACATATTTTGCACTTGCCAGGAGTTTGGTTTACCTTCAAATGTTCTACTAATGATGAATTGTGAATAACATTATCACTGCTTCGGAATCTGGTAATTCCATTACACATTAAATATTTAGCCACACCTATGCCTTGGCTTGGGCATCAAAGTTTGTAGCGAATAAAGAAATAGTATCTACAGATGGAAATTTATCAAAAGTTTCGCAATATATCGCAGAAGGAGTATACCCAACAGGAGCTGACCGACAAACAACCACAAAATGACCCATTTTATGGCATATTCGAAAACGCGAAAGTCTGGCTGCGCACTTACTTCGAGGATGTCGCTCACGACCACAAAAGAAAAATTTCGATCTAGCGTGATATTAAAGATCATTTATGAGCTCAGTTGTTTGTTTCATTATGATAGTCCTTATACATTTATGTTTGATATTCGATAAGCTTCAGAATTTGACTGATGTATTTGGAATGCCGACTAAAGTGTTCGATCATTTTCAACTCCATCCATTAACATGAGTTTTGTTACCTCAATCAATCGTGATTGATATCTCTCGATATCAAATTATCTCGTTGATATAATTCCAGCCCGTATAATCTTACCGAAAATTCTACAATCGAACGATAAAATTGAAGTTCACAGAACCGGAATTAATTTTAATTATTTTTTTTATTTTTTAAATTAACTTTTATTAAATGAATTTGAAAAAAAACTGTAAATTTGTAATTTATGCTATAAGTAATAACTAAATTAATGTATTAACTTATAAGGTATAATTAAAAAATTAAGTAATAATAAATTTTTTATAAGATTAATTGAAAAGTTATAATTTATAATTTATCATATTATGTAAACTGATGGGACCTTGTATTTGAAATATTATGATGTTTTTAAGAAATAAATTTCATTTGAAGAGTGGTAATATTAAGCTATTTGCTAGCTCTTTAGTATTTAATTGAAGACTCAAATTCATAATCCTTACAAACCATCGATTCAGTTAAAATCTGGTTAGATTAAAAGTTAATGTTGAGCAAAACGGCAATGCAAGGGGTTAAGGAAGTACAGTCAGAAATACACCATCTTGTTTCTTTACTTGAATCTTTTGATCTCATGACTCCTGAAAACGATTCGCGAAATACGACACCAGTAATCCAACAAATTATTGAATCTTTTCAACAGTTGGACTTGAAAAAGGACATGTTCACTGATGTGTTTATACCTGAAGAAGTTATCAGGTATGTTTATCGACTTTTATTAAGAAATCTGTTATAAACTCATTTCAAAACATGTATCTTTTGTTGATACAAAAGATACATGGTTTTGTTTCAACCATGTTTGCTGCTAAATTTGAAAGTCTACGTATTTAATATAATTATAAAATAAACAAAACATAATAATGCTAAATCAAAATTAATAATTAAATAATAAAATAATTGTTTTTAGATTTTCTATAATTTAAATTAAGTCAAAATAAAAAATTGAAATTTGAAAATAAACGTCATTTTTATGAATTGACTAATAAATAACATACGTTGTATCAGAATAAGGATTAGAGGCCATTAGAAGGAACTGCAATACTATAAGTTTTCGGCCCCTAACTCCTCTATTCAGCATAGAAGAGTGGCAAAATACGTGTTAAGGACGGATTTCCTCTGATGAAATTTGATTATATAGTATCTTGTTCTAATACAAAGTATATTATTTATTATCCATCCATAAATCAGCTAACTGAGTCTACGTATTTAATATAATTATAAAATAAACAAAACATAATAATGCTAAATCAAAATTTAATAATTAAATAATAAAATAAATAATTGTTTTTAGATTTTCTATAATTTAAATCAAGTTAAAAAAATGAAATTTAAAATAAACGTCATTTTTATGAATTGACTAATAAATAACATACGTTGTATCAGAATAAGGATTAGAGGCCAATAGAAGGAACTGCAATACTATAAGTTTTCGGCCCCTAACTCCTCTATTCAGCATAGAAGAGTGGCAAAATACGTGTTAAGGACGGATTTCCTCTGATGAAATTTGATTATATAGTATCTTGTTCTAATACAAAGTATATTATTTATTATCCATCCATAAATCAGCTAACTGAGTCTACGTATTTAATATAATTATAAAATAAAAAAACATAATAATGCTAAATCAAAATTTAATAATTAAATAATAAAATTAATAATTGTTTTAAGATTTTCTATAATTTAAATCAAGTTAAAATAAAAAATTGAAATTTAAAATAAACGCCATTTTTATGACTTTAAGACAAAGCAAATACTTTTAAATATTTGCTTTGTCTGTTTTGGAGGAATCAAAAAATAGAATCAAATTATTAATTAAATCAATATAAATAAGTATTTTTATTTAAAATCATTTTAACTTCATCATAAATAGAACTTTCAATTTTTTATGTTTTTTTTGTACAAAGTATATATTTTGTAAGTATAAAAACAAAAATTTTAGGTTTTTTTTTGTGTTATTTATTATCTATTTTAATCATCTGTTTTAATTTTGGAGGCAATAATAAATTTAATTTATTTACAAATATAAATTAATTTATAATCAAAACAATTAAATTAATTAACATTTAGTTAGATGATTTACTTAATATTACCTCTCAAAACTAAAGGTGGCAAAACTTTTGGGGAATTTTTGCGCAACAAGACTTTAGTTTCCATTTCAAATAGCAACTTTCACTTGAAAATTTAATTTAGCTTTAATGATCATTTTCATATTTGTTTTAACAAATAAGACAATTTTTAATAAAAATGTTTTAATATTTTTAATATGTTTAATGTTTAAATGTATAATAAAAATATTTTTTACAATTGATTTGATGTACATTAATATTATTAATGTTATTAATATTATTAATATTAATAACATTAATATTAATATTAATGTTTTAGCATACGAGCGCTATTTGTGTTGTTTACAGTAAATTAAAAGATTCATCTGCCCCCAAGAATGGAATTAAATCGTGAACATTTTCGTGCGATTATTTTTTACAACTTAAGACGTGGATTAACTTAGCAGCAGTACATGAATGAACTTAATTCAACTTTTGACGATGAAGCTCCATCAAGGACCAGTGTTTATCGATGGTATAGTGAATTCAATCGTAGTCGGAGTTCACTCCAAGACGAATTTCGTGAAGATCGTCCAAAATCAGTTCTAATTCTTATGACCTCTAATTCTTATTCTGATACGTCTGTTGAGCTTTTGAAAATATACTTCAATTGTAATATTATTCTTAAAAGCACTGGTGCTTCTATGAGATAGTAAATTATTTGTTAAATTAAATTCATTAGCATGTATTTGGCCCCGCTGCTATGTTGGGAAGAGGAGTTAGGGGCCGAAACCTGATAGCATAGCAGTTCTTCCTGATGACCTCTAATTCTTATTCTGATACAACGTCTGTTATTTATTAGTCAATCCATAGAAATGACGTTTATTTTTAATTTTATTTATTTTATTATTTTATATTAATTATAAAAATTAACTTGTGTTCGTTGATCTAAATTAAAATAAAAATGATCAAGTTATGTTTAGAGTTATATGATTTAATAAGAGTTTATAATATGTCAAATCATGATCACATTTTGATATCGCTATTTGAGTCAAATGCCATGTTTTCTGTTTTCTAGTGGAAATTTATTAGTATACACCATCGCGTGTACATTGTGTACACATGAAATATGTTATATTTATTTTTTTATGTGATTTAGAGTATTTTTAAGAAATTGATTGATGTTTTAAAATATGAATTAATCAATTTTATAATTCGTATCTTTATCATAAAGTTAAATTTTGTTGTGTGCCTGTATGCCTAAAAAAGTCCACACGGCAGTATTTACGCTTCAGTAAAATTGGTGCAATTATTATCTTTTTATTTACTTATTATTATCTTAAATATAAAATAAAGAGATGTATTCTCTCGTTTCCAAGGCAAATAACGTCAATGACCAAAACTACTATTCTGTTATCGTTCTGTTCATACTTCTCAGCCGTGTGGCGTATCCAAATATAATCGAGCATGAGTGCAGCATCAAAATGGTTTTTAAATTAATTTTTGTTTTTATCATATTGCCTTGTAAATGCAAGATATTATTAAAAGATTAGCTATTTTAAATATAAAATATTTTATTTTAAGGATCGTCTGAGATGCCGTTTGCAGAAACACATCACTTACGAAACTATTTCAAAATATCAAGTGTCTGTATTACAGAAGATTTGATTTTTTGTAGCTAAATTGGATTTCATGTAACTCAAAATCACTAATCATGGACTCTTAAAAATATTTGTGAATTTGATATAATTTATTAATCGTATTGCACATATATGATTCCAGAAGCCTTATCAAAATTCGTGTGCTAGTTAAATAACGCTAGGTTGAAAATGTTGTGCTGGATCGATTTTTTAATTTTGAAATTGTTCCTTTTAAATTAAAAATTAAATTTTAAATTACATTAAAAAACAATATGAAAATATTTAAACAATAATGTGTATGAAATGCAAAAGTTAATCAGATCAAAGGCTGAGTTAGTTATTATATAATTGCCAGAGCTTTCGCCGTTTTACGGCTTCGTCAGTGGCTCATTGTAAGTAGTTTTAACAAGAATGTTTTAACAACATGAAGCTGAGAGATAAGCGGATATTTAATTATAATTTTAAATTAATTTGGATAAATGAACTGAAATGTGTAAACATATTTCAGTTTAGTAGTAATCATAACATTTCATACATTCTAAAGGTACATCGACAACAATATAAACCCAGAATTATATTCGCGCGAGGTCATGCAGCGTGCATACAGTAAAAATCAAGATGGCAAAGGAAAGTTTGAAGCAATTTCCAAGTTCAGAGAAGTTCTCGTCAATAACTTGTCTAAAAAGTTCCCCCTTGAGTTTATGAAGTACATGAATACTTCAGGAGACAGACGTTACTGATAATACATTTCATGTATTTTATTAGAATGTAATAACATGACTTTACTTGAATTTATTTTGTGGTATACAAATTAATTTTTTATTTTCTAAAAATATTTTAACCTGTACTTTGACGTTATAGTGACAATGACAATTTTATTAATTTCAATTAAAATTGAATTTTACAATTAGACCAGGCGAGTTGAGTAAGATGTGTAGATGTGTGGTCAAAGCGACGCAGACCACATTATATTGTTACATTATAGTAAATGTAGCAATTTAATTAATCAAACAATATGAAAATATTTAAACAATAATGTGTATTGTTTAAAAGGCTCTTCTACTTGGCTTTCTGCCAGGGTTAACGATGATCGGTTATACAGACTACGTCGCGAGGAGTTTTATGATGGTTTGTCAACCAGATACGGATGGCCACTTGTCAACGCGTTTAAGACATGCGTTTGTGGGGAGGATAATTCTGTTACTCACACTCTCTCTTGTAGTCTATCTGGCAAGACAATAATCAGACACAATGCGATTCGTGATCTCCTGCGAAACTTGTTATCAGGTGCAAGTCAAAATATCGTAACCGAGCCTCTGCTGACACTAATAGAATCAAATTATTCATTTGAAAAAGCATCTACTTGCAAAGACCGCAATGATCGTCTAGACTTTGCTTGTACTGGTTTATTTGGTATCCCAACAGAGCGGACGTTCTTTGACGTCTCAATTTTCAACATCCACGCTCAGTCACATGCCGCACGCAGCCCAGAGAGCACATTGGTGTATCACGAGAACAGAAAGCGTGCGAAGTATGTAGAGCGTGTAAACACATTCGAACGAGCTGGATTTGCTCCCTTGATAATTTCCTCTTCTGGAGGTACTGGAGTTGAAATGAGTGCATTGCTGAAGCGGGTAGCAGCATCGACTACCGCTAGAGGGAATCGCTCATACGCGGAAAACATAGCGAAGTTACGTCGCCAAATAGGAGTCTCCCTCGCAAAAATGTGCTCTCTGGCGTTCCGCATACCACGATCAACACAAAATTCATATAAAAACTGGTATAATACAGGGCCATTTGCGGGCAACCTTAAATGTATAAATCCTTTTGGCTAAAAAATTATAATATCTAAAAAAATAATCAAAATTAAAAAATAATAATAATTTATAAAAATTTAATGTGACGAATGATTGTATTTGAATTTTTATTTAGCATTTAATTTTTATTTTGCATTTAAGTGGTAAATATATTGTAAAGGATATATATAGTTAGTGCGAAAAATCGCTTAAAACTGTGGTCCAGGAGCCAAAACTGGCTACGATTGATTTTTAACTCATATTTGCTGCTAAATAACTGGACTTCGATCATCAGCTCCATCAATCTAATGTATAATTCCAAGACGTTCCTAACCACCCAGCAGTCATCGTCAGTCGAATGAAGTGGTTAGGGTGTGTTTGACTGCTTTTGTGATAACTGTTAAGACACAGGTAATTCCTCACGATGCTAGATGAAGCTCAGGTGCATAAAGCGTTTTTACTGGCTTGATTTGTGTGTAGACATTCTAGTTATTCTGTATAAGTCACAAATGCGTATCCGTTGGTTACAAAGGTTATATATATCAAAATAGGTAAGTATATAAATCGGTAAGTATATTGGTTTAATTTTATATCCTTACCTATTTTGATATATTTATGAATCCGACAGAAACAAGGATCCCAAGCTGTGGTTCAAATAACCCTATTGATACTTTCAATATATATAATTTGTTGTAACACCTGCCCTGGGACACACAATGGTGTACTCGTAAATAAATCACTATATTTTCTCCATGATGATGCATAAACACTAGGCATCATTCTATATATCCTCATCAGATCAAGAAATATAACCGAATTATTCTCGCAATATTCAAAGTCGCTACGTATGCCCAGTCATCCTATGTGTGACGACAAACTTCAACAATGGTAGACGCATTTCGCTCTAACGGAACTCATCAGTACCGTGACTTTAATAATCATCTATAGGCACCTTAACACACGCTTAAACAGTGTTTAAAGCTCGAAAAACAGAACTACACTTAATGTAGTATATATATTATTAGCTTGTAATTAGCAAGCTAATAATATATAATTAATATATATAATTATATATATTTAATTATATATAATTAATATATATTAATATATATATAATTAATTATATATATGGTTAAAATTAAATAAGCAAAAACCGGAAAATTTGACCAAAAAGTTTGTTCTCTTGACGTTTCACCCTTCTAGGGTTTTTTCAAAATTGTAAGTAGTTATTGATTAGGAATGTTTAAACATTCTTGATCACTGACCCCTTACGATTTTGAAAAGGCCCTAGAAGGACGAAACGTCAAGAAAACAAACTTTTTGGTCGAATTTTCTGGTTTTTCCTTATTTAATTTCAACTATATGATCGCATATGTTACAGATCCCACTCGCAGCTTAATTAGATGTTTCGAATATATATACATATATATAATTTGTTGTTACACCTATATATTGAAAGCTGCTGTCGGTAATTAACTGAACTACACTTAATGATCAGCATACTATTTGTCACTACTAAGCGTCAGAGATGACAGGCAGCGCTCATCAGTGGTATGAGCCATCTCGATGACGTTTCGGCTGCCTGCGTAACTTTTTAAAAAGAGCATTTTCAATAAATTGATTAGGTTCCAGTGGCAAAAAGCTTGTAAACTGGAAACTAGCTTATCAGATCATCTCTATCCATATCAGGCGATTCATTTGTTGCTGCATCGCGTCATTTGTTGGATCCTTGAAAATATCCGGCATAAGTACCATAGCGATTGCATCAAAGATGCTTGATAACAACTGTCCAGAATTCCATTGGAATACGGCAATATGTTGAAAGCTGCTGTTGGTAATTAACTGGACTACACTCAACGATCATCATACTTTTCGTCACTATTAAACGTCAGAGATGTTCGCCAGCACTCATCAGTAGTATGAGTCATCTCGATGACGTTTCGGCTGCCTGCTTGACTTTTGAATAAGAGCATTTTTGAAATGTTATAAAGCATCTTTGATACAATCTCTTTTAGGGACATGGCAGATAATATGGTTTGATTAGAGTCTTCAAATTTGACACCATAAATAGTGTTGTTTCTAAAAAATAACAATCTTCAAACGAAAAGTTGATTGATTCTAAAGTTGGAGATAATATTGATTTTGAAGCGTAGAACTCATTAATTAAAGAAATCTTGGATTTTATTAAAATATCTAGCAAGGATAAGAATAATACAATAGATTATAAGAAAAGCAAAGTATAACAAAAAGCTTTTTTAATAAAAAAGGATGGGACATAAACTCTGATGTAATATTTTATCTGATGATAAAATCTTACAGCCAATTTAGGTATCAGACGTTGTAACAGAATAAGGATTAGAGATTATAGGTCAGTAGCTAACTAACAATACGTCAGTAGCTACTGACGAAGGGGTAACTCGACAACGTTTTTAAATAAATTGCAAAAAGAAAGCTTGAATAAATTTTATCTACCTATATATTTTAAAATATTACTAAATCTAACAGAACCAAGGATCCCAATCCGTGGTTCAAATAACCCTATTGATACTTTCAATATATATATAATTGTAGTGCACGGATGTGCTGTGCAAACAACGGTTCAGAATGTCTTACGAAATACGCATCAATAGAAAATAATGTACTATAAATACCCTGATTTTTAGTTCTTTTCTCGTGCAAACGTCGTTGTGCAATTACAAACAGGGCAAGGTAAAGACAAAAAATTATTACTAATGTCAGTATGAATGTAATGACAGCGAAATCACAATGTAATAACCTTGTGACACAAAGAAATAACTTCAGACACAAACGTGTCCAAATGAAAATTCAGAAGAACGTTTTTAATCTACAAGACGTTTTGTCAAAGTGCTCGAGATTATATGTTTGTAATCATTTCTATTGTTCATAGAAAAAGGAACATAGTAAAACACATTTGAATAATGGCATAATTGTACGCAGATAACTAAACCTTGAGAAATTAAGGGCAAAGACAGTAAACAATGTTATTACGCTTTAATGGATAATTAATTTAATTTAGTGAAGAAAAGGCTTTTTAGAACCATGTCAAGATTGTTATATAAGATAACCGATCTTGGTTTAAGCAAGATAAACAGTACAAAAACTGATCTTAGAAGAAATATCTCATTCGTAACTATGCTTATCCTGTCTGCCCTAAGATATGTTTGAACTAGGGTCATAACTAAGAAATAACCGAGTTATCATATAGGGAGTGAATAACAAAATAATAAAAACCACTACCAAATGATCAGTTATTATCAGCCACAGGAACTGGCTTCCATTCATTCTCGGACATATTAAAGCGCAGGTTGGTCTAGATAAGACCTCAATCTTGTCGAGCCCGATGTTGAACTTTTCCCTATATTTCTGATCTTAACTAGCGTTACTTTCTTATAGAAAAGAACTTATATCACAACCACGAGAAGAGTAATCAAAAGAAATACATTTATTTTAGCTTTATACAAAATAAACAGTCATTTCCTTATTCAGGTTGCTTAGCGCTTCCTTCCAGACTTGCGCTGCTAACTGCTGCGTTAATTAGTTTTTCTTGCCGCAGGCTCTGATTTCAATGTTGGTGTGTAGGTCAGTAGCATTAGCATTCTATTAAGATCCAAGTCAATCCAGCGGGCGTAGTTGACCTCAATCCCGGTTATCCTTGAAAGTGCTACGGTACCATTCGTGGAACACCGTGATGTAAATTGTGATTACTTTTTTTAGTTAACTGAAACCAATCTTTGTTGGCCGCGGCCTTTAGGTCGTCTCCGGAATCATTTTTAAGATATCAGCATATGCTTGTAATTCGTGTGAATCACGCGGCTTAGTTCTGTTATTTTGGAGTACCGAAGTAAGTCTGGACAGCAATTTCTTTTTTTTAATCATTGAAAACATTTTTTAAGTTCCAAAGCATTATAACTTAAGGGATGAATGAGATCCATTCTTGAGATCAGCAAATTATTATTCCAGTCTAGTAATAGCTTGTACACTTTGTTGCCGGACCTGGTCTGTAAAGTCCATTTTAAATACAGATATACGAGTTGATCCGTCGTAATTAGCGGAGTCTTCTGTAGTTTAGAAAATTGTTCATATATATTTATTTATGAAATATAGTTATTAATATTATATATAATTGTTGGTTCGAAACAACAGTTACATATTTTTTAAATATTCTCCAAATATTTTTTTAAATTTTATCTTATAGTATGTGTTTTAACTATATATATGACTATTTAAATGACTAGTTTATAATGCAAATTTCTATTATAATTTATATATACTGTTGATCCTCTATATAATATTTTATATTTAAACATTTATATATAAACATTATGTTATTGACTACCGTTGAACATTCCCGAAGGACGCTTCAATCAATAAAATTTGACATAAATATCTAAAGAATTTTAAATACAGATATACAGAAGTTTATAAATAAGTTTTCTTTGTAATTAGACGTTTCGCATTACAAGAAATGCGAAATAGTTATTATTAATAATAAGTATATAATAATATACTTATTATATACTTTATATTTATATAATAATAAATTATGTACAATTAAAATAGCCAAAAAATATATTATTTTAAAAATACATTTATATAAAACGTATAAAGCGGTGATTGTGGGAGAACATTATAGACATGAGAAGTATTTTTATTGAATAAAAATTGTTGAGCATTCGACCACCAAGGCCATTATCATACAAAAAAAATAAAAATATTACGTATATAGCACAGAATTGATCAGGAAGAAGTCAATGTTTAAAAAAAAATAGGTACGAAACAGAATTAAGGCTATGTAATGTTATCCACCAAATCCTTAGTTATCGGCAATTTTAAGGTCCAGTTTGGTGTGTTGCTAGTAGTTGTTGGGCATGTTGTGTTTATTAATATTGCCTCTTTAACTAATCTTCGATTTAAGTCATTCTCGGCTGTTGATTTCGTTGTTCCTTCGAAGTCTACAGCATGTCCGCTATTGTATACATGGTTTGCAATTGCCGAAGACGTGTCCCCTCGTCTGAGTGATCGCTTTGTTCCTCAAAGCGATTAATGGAAATGGAACATGACCAAGTAGATAAACACTAAAGAAGGTTTAAAAAAGACACGAATGCAATGTTCACAAAAATAAAACGTATAACATAAATTTAATATCAATAATTAATATAAAATTACATAAAAATTGTTACAAAATAAGAAACGGGTCTTACAAAATAAGAATTGCTAGTAACGAATTGCTAATAAGTAAAAAGCTTATTTAAAAACTATGCAATTTTACATCAAATGATTTTGTTAATGATTTGTTTGTTAATGGCGATGATTTTTGTCTTTTAGTCATAAAAATAAATTAGAGATTGTTAACTTTGAAGGATGTGATAATTATAACATTCGTAAAGTATAAATCTACGACAAATATTACCGTGAACATAAAATCTTTAACTTTGAAATGTAAAAAAGTTAAAAGACCGATATCAACCATAAAAATATTAACTGTGAAATGCTTGTATTATCATGTTTTTCAAAGTTTTAATAAGTGATGTACAAATTAAAGTTACAGTTTAACATATTTCCAGTCAGTCATATTTATGATTGTTCAGTAAATTATGATTAAATATTTTTTTACGTAATAATATTAATTTCTTAATAAACAATATTTAATTTTTTCTTAATATTATGAAATTAATTAAATAAATTACGACTTGGTTGCCAGTGTACTACTAAAACGGATCAGTTATATCTGCATTCATAATAAAAATATTTGACATTATTGAACACTGCTGACATTATCGAAGCGGAAAAACGTCTATAAAATATTAATTTTTAATTCTAAATAACTCACCAGATACGTTTGTTCCATATATAACAAAAAATCGGAATTTTAAATACGAAAAGCTTTAATACGATAAAATAAAGTTTTTATACTTTTAATTTGCACATTTGTAAAAATAATATTAACATAAAATGTATAAATTACATAAATATAATATAAATAATAAATATTAATATTATTAAAAACTAATAAAATTTTAATATAATAATTAAATATTATTAATTTTTCAAATGAAAATTAATAATAAAATTAATTAAATTTCACGCAAACGGGTATTACGAAAACTTTAGTCAAAATTCTTATCGCCGATTAATTATTTTGATAATTAATTCTTTATTATTCAAATATTGTGATTTTTTAATTAAAAATGACATTTTGTAACTTCAGTACCGCTAAAATAATTTCAGATTTTCGCGATCTTTCAGAAAATCCATTTTATTATTAAGCTATGGCATTGCTTGTAGCCTTGACATTCTAATCGTCATAGGAACTGCTTTTAAAAGAGCGAACGTTTTCTTATTGTTAAAAATTTAAAACAGGAAATAATACAATTATCATATACTGCCTATTTATTCTATTAATTATATAAAAATGTATTTTATTACTAAACTAGACGATATTGAAACGATATGATTGCTTCACGTTATGTCCGAATTATTGTTGCGATAGGGTTGTATTGGTAAGTATTTTACTCTTGATTTTATATGTTAAATATTTAAAGTTATTTAAAATGCCCTTTAACTCTTTGTTTCTTTACTTTAAACGGGTACCATTTTATAAGATTGAAAGGCCGCTCCTCAGCATGCAATTTTTATTTCGATTTCGCACACATAGAGGCCTAAAGAATTTCAGTGGTCTCTATACATTTACAATTGAAACCATATGATCCAGTTCCTACTGAATTAAGGCTCTTTAATCCAGAAGTGAATAATGAATTTAATGTAGAAGTGATTTTAGTAATCACCATTGTGCAAATACGTTTCTTATTATTTTTTCATATTTAAAACAAAATATGAAAAAATAATTAATTCTTTAAATTAATCCATGTAAAAGTTAGAAAAAACAATATAAATTAATTTTAAATAAAATAATTTAATTACAGTTTAAAATTGCTAATTTAGTATTTATGTATTAGGCTGCTATTTTGTAATTTGTTGTGGATAATTAATTCTAAATAACAGAATCAAATTCTGCAGCACATCATTTGAGAAATAGGAAAAGAAAAGTCACCAAATGTCGATTTAATAAAAATGAAAAAACATTTCAAATAACTGCTTATCAAATACACGGAATGCTAATTTATAATTTTTTTACTTGGTTAATTGTTTTATACATTTAAAATAGTGTTTCTTATTCGCCAAAGCCCGTGTTGTTATTCAAGAAAAATATTTACAATAATGTCGTAATTATTACAAAATTATTGTAATATATCATAATGTTACAAAGCGAGGTTTTTTCACAATCTTGCAACTTAAGGTTTGTTTCAATAACAATGGTTTTCCTTAATAAATTTCTACTTAGCTACAAGGAAGTAAGTAAACAGTCAAAATCGATCTTTATCTTTATCACATTTCAGTTATAGTTTGATATTCCATTAACCATAACATGGTCACAATGCATAGTCACAACCCTGCTCTCGATCGCAATTGGCTCGAAAATAGGACTAAATAAGTCTAACATTTTTAACCAGCAAATTAATATGCAGGTAATGTTTTATTTAGTTTACTGCGTTTATAGTGTTATTTAAGATAATTCCACTGTCCTTGATATTTGTCGGAATGATCACCTTGAACAATTTAACTTTAAAATACATAAATGTTTCATTCTATCTTGTTGGGCGCTCGCTAACTACAGTATTCAATGTTGTAAGTGATGATTTGACTAAAAAATAATTTTTAATTGTTATTTTATATTTTAACTTATTTAATTTAAAAATTATACTTTTAAAATTTTTATTAATTTTTTACTAAATATTTAATATTTTTCATATTATTTTATCTAAATTACTAATAACTGAAATGAAAATTCGTTCAAGTAACAACAATTTCTTGACAAGAAAAAACAAATGATACACAAGATTTTTTCTGATAACCACTGGTCCGGGTGTCGGGTAGTGGAAGCAGTGTGCGAACCAAACTACTCCAGACATCGCGATCCGAGGCGACATATCAGTTTTCTTTCAGTTAGCCCAAGGCAGTCTTCGGCCAGTTTCGAGATTTGATCTCTCCACAGGTATCAACTCTTGTTACACCACGACAGACCTGTACAAAGAACGCATCTAAACAGATACGCTTCTCAATTTCCTTGATGTTCCTGCCGTCCCTAGAGAACAATACCCCAAGATACTTGGAATCCTTTACATCAGGAAGAACATTTTCCTCAATTCGGATTGACATTGACACCGGAATCCGATACGAACACATAGAGACAGTTTTTGAGGTACTAACCAACATCCCTGCTGATTGGCATTCCATCGTGAATCGATCTTGTAGGCATTGTAAATCTTCAGGACAAGAAGCCAACAAGACAACGTCATTTGCAAAAAGCAGAGATGGTATCCTGATGGAACCGAACTGATAACCGACATCCGTCAGATCAGCCCGTCTCGTAATTTCGCCCATGTAAACAAGGAACAAAAATAAGGACAAATGACAACCCTGATGAAGCCCAACGTCTACTGGAAATTATTCGGAATTTCTACTTAGAACACGAACACAACTCATACTTTGTTCAAACAGAGACCCACAGCTACCCGAAGATAGTGTGGTACTCTATACTCCCTTAGTACCTCCCACAACTTCTCTCGCGGAACTCGGTCGAACGCTTTCGCCAAATCTACAAATCACATGTAGACCGGTTGAGCGAACTCCCAAGACCGTTCAAGGATAGTTGAGAGATTAAAGAGCTGATCCGTAGTTCCACGACCTGGACAAAAGCCACGTTGTTCCTCTTGCAACTGTTTCTCAACTATAGTCCGTATTTTAAACTCAATAAACCTAGCAAATAGCTTACCAGTTTGACTAAGAAGAGTTGTACCTCGATAATTGGAACACACTCTTTGGTCACCTTTCTTAAAGATCGGTACCACCATCCCAGTTCGCCACTCACTAGGAATTCGTTTAAATAGAAAATTTTTATTCGCTTAAATTAACTGATTTAATAAAAATAGTTTTCGTTACTGATTACATTTTTGGATGCTGGGTTAATTTCCTAAAGGAGCTGCGAAACATTTTTCCTAGAGTGGCGTTTAAAAATTTTATATTTTAAATAAAATAAAATAAAATGAGACAATCGTAATATTTGCTACATATGTTAACTCTAAATATTCTAATACAATGTAAATAAGGTTATTAGTTAAAATTTATCAGTGCCTCTGTCCGTCGTCCCCAGAATAGAAACTGCGTTGCCGATTTGCACGGTAAGGCTGATTTTCTGGAGTAAAAACGTCTTTGCGCGATGCTCGTCGCAGTGACGGCGGAGACGCTTACCGAGCTCATCAAAATTAAAATAAAGATTAATAATTAAACAAAAATTAAAAAATATTAAAATTCCTGAAAATAAAAACGGTGAGAATTATTATTTGAAACCAATAATGAAGAGCGAAGATATGTAAATCTACATAATCACTCTTTACTAATCGTTCACTTTTTATTTATTTCTGTTGTGCTCAACTAATCAACAATTTTGACTTTGAGCACTGGTAAAGAGTCTATGGCTTTTTATACATTTTTATTTTCTAAGCACATCAAAAGATATAAACTTGAACAACTGTTGCTAATGAATAACTGATTCTAGCTTTTAATTAATATTTAAATTAAATTTTATAAATTATTAATTTTTTAATAAGTTGTTTAATAAAAAAGTATATTTTATTTAATATAAAATTATTTTAATAGATTTTATCTGATTTACTTAATAATGTAAATGAAATCTACATTATTCGAATTCTTTTTAAATAAATATTATAAAGGGTAAAAATGCTTACAAATTTAAATTAAAATAAAAGTTTAAAATATATTATGATCCGACTAACTATGAAAAGAGCTTTACACGAGAAAATCAAAGATACATGGGCATTAAGATCAAAAAGTACTTAATCAATCGTTAGTGATTAAAAGTTTCAAAAATACTTAAATATATACATCTATATAAATTTTATGTAGTTACAATTTCGAGATTAAGTATCTAAAATTGTAAATTTTACAGCTGGTAAATTTATAATTTAATTTTAGAATTCATAAAATATATTGATTAAAAGTCAATAAGATTATAATGTTCAATACCTTAAATTATACATTAAGGTAATGTATAATTTTACAGCTGGGAAAATAGGGAGTGATTTTCATTTTTGATGATATATTTAAAAATATATTTTTTTTCAATATAAAAAATATTTTATTTTTTTTAGAAATAAATATGAATAAATTAAAATTAACATTAAAATTAAACATAAATTATAATGTTCAATACATTAAACATTTAGATATTTTCTAAATTGCTTCTCAATCAATCTACATCAATGCGCTGTCAGTTAGCGTGCGCCATAATTGTAGTAGGATTTCTGCTTGGGATAGACCAAGAAATAGCATTTGGTATGTTTTTGATTGAAATAGAAAAATATTAAATTGCACATTACAGTGGCTTGACAATGATCGGATTGGTTTGTGCTGTCGGATCGTCTTTGTGTGTGGCATTAAACTCTATATTCACGAAGAAATACCTAACTATCGTGCAACATAGCCCATTTCGGCTAACCTATGTCAACAACTTAAATTCATGTTTCCTATTTTTACCTCTACTTTTATTTACCGGAGAAGTATCAAACTGGAAGTTACTGATGATACCTACTAATGGTGGTACACAAGTGGCAACAATTTATAGCTGTATCTTCTGGATGTCCATGTTTGCAAGTGGGATACTTGGATTCGCTATTAGCTTCGTATCTATCAATCAAATTGAAGTATGGGGTATTGATTTAAATTCATTTAAAATTTAATATTTTGCTAGCATACAAACAGTTTAATATTTTTGTATTAAACAATATAAAAGTTTCTAAAAGATATCAAAATATTTTTAACATTTTACTTATTCAATTGTGATAAAAAATATCAAACAGACATATCACACAGTTTGCCCATAAACATAGAAATAATTATTATGCATATTGCTGGAATTCTTATAAACTCAAGGAAAAACGTTTTATTTTGGTTTTACAAACTTTCGATCGTTTAGATCATTTTCAAGTTAAAAATGATCTTTTAACTTGAAAAGAATCTAAACGATCGAAAGCTTGTAAAAACAAAATAAAACGTTTTCCTTGAGTTTATAAGAATTCCAGCTATATGCATAATAATCCACCAGACTCGAATGAAATTTTAGTTTTAAAATTTCATTTAATAAAAAATATTATTCTATAAATAATAATTAATACCAACCTAAGGGGTTGGTTATCGTATCTATCAATCAAATTGAAGTATGGGGTATTGATTTAAATTCATTTAAAATTTAATATTTTGCTAGCATACAAACAGTTTAATATTTTTGTATTAAACAATATAAAAGTTTCTAAAAGATATCAAAATATTTTTAACATTTTACTTATTCAATTGTGATAAAAAATATCAAACAGACATATCACACAGTTTGCCCATAAACATAGAAATAATTATTATGCATATTGCTGGAATTCTTATAAACTCAAGGAAAAACGTTTTATTTTGGTTTTACAAACTTTCGATCGTTTAGATCATTTTCAAGTTAAAAATGATCTTTTAACTTGAAAAGAATCTAAACGATCGAAAGCTTGTAAAAACAAAATAAAACGTTTTCCTTGAGTTTATAAGAATTCCAGCTATATGCATAATAATCCACCAGACTCGAATGAAATTTTAGTTTTAAAATTTCATTTAATAAAAAATATTATTCTATAAATAATAATTAATACCAACCTAAGGGGTTGGTTAATGTTTATATATAACTACATTTGTTCTCTTTATAACACTATAATATATTATAATTGTATTTATTATTTAGTTAAAATTGAACAAATTGATCAACAAATTGATCAACAAATTGTTTCTTGTGATTGTTATTGATGAACAAATTGTTTCTGAGATAAAGATTAATTTCCTTTAATATTCACTGTGATTTTTACAGTGAATATTTACAGTGATTTTTATAAATATTGAAAGTATTTTACAACATAACGAAATATATTGTAATGCTAATATAACGTAATGAATATAACGCAATATAATGTATATGTATTAATATTATATAAAAACTTTAAATAAAAAACATTATAAATAGTTTAAAAAATTATTAATGAAAGTCATAATAATAAATAATTAATAGTCGTAATATTTAAATATAATGTAATATATATAATGAAGAACGTAACTATATTACAATAATATATTGCAATAAATTAATTTATTAATTTAGCAATTAATTTATATTACAATAAATTTGATATTATTTTATAAGTGCTTGATCATCGCCATAAGGCAAATAAAAGAACTGAAACTCTTATACACGAGCAAATGCTATTTATTTCTATTATTGAAAACTAAAAGCTGGCCAAAGGCTATCGGAAAAAATTTATCAATACACTGCGTGTTCACTGAATTGTCTAGATATTTAGACCGAAATGTATGCAAATTAATAATATGTTTTCGTGATGATGAATTACGGATCAATATTTATTGTCTTTCCATATAGAACGTATATTTCGATCTTGGATTTTTAATTATATGCAACCAAGCGACCGAACATATTTCGAAATGACTATAAATCATAATAATTAGAATTTAAATTTGTATTTAGGCAACATCACCATTGACTCATGTTGTCTCTGGTACAGCTAAGGCGTATATACAAACAGTAATAGCAGTAATTATCTGGAGTGAGCAACGATCATTTTTATGGTGGCTATCAAGCATTGCCGTTCTCGTAGGATCCGCTTTGTACGCCTACTTTCGAACAATGGAAATGCAAGATAAACACCAGTCGGAAGCAATTGAAGAGCATAGCAAATCATCAACAGCTAATAATATTGTTTAGTTTTATTTCTATTACACAAAGTTATTGATCGTGGTTTCATTTTTACTATGTTTTTGTTTTGAATTATTTGTTCACTTCTATTCGACGAAGTCGACAAATACTCAATTTCATTGTCATTCATACAAAATGGCAGTAAATCGACGGCATGTTTGATTGAATAATCGTCTGTATTGTCATTATATGAACTATTTATTTCCATACAATCATCACTCATCGCATTATTCGTCTTCTCCTTCTTGATAATCAGTTGCTGTGATTCCGAAACAGCAAAGCCGGGTCTATCGGTGCGTCGACAATGCTTCTTTTTAACTGCAGTTTTAGTGTTCATGAATGCACGATTTTCAGCAATGGACCAAAATTCATCTGCCCACTTTCGTCTTCGTTCAACATCCTCTTGGCGTTCATTCCATTTGCAGAGTACATCCGAAGGGCTTTCCAACTCAGGTGCATAGCATACATGCAAGCAAACCCCATAGAAATTATGTTCATCTAGTTTGCGCTTAGCCCGCCTTGCGTTCAAACACTGACAAAACACAATGAGCAAAACGTCACTTTCACTTTCTGGGTACTCGTCAACATAACGGCATTGCTCAATAGTCCCAAATTTGTTAAACATTTTCAAAAGTTCGTCTTTTAAATTCAACGGTGGCAGGTTAAACACGAGAAGAAATCGCGATTCTTGAAGGAAACAGTATGAACGTATTGCAGTCTGCCGATTACGTGCTGATCTGTAAGCCGGTCGCTTAGTACACTTTCTTGCCGGCAAATGATGATTTCGCTTATCTATCATAGTGTCGGTGAAACGCGATCTACAAGAATAGTAACTACAAGAAATAATATATTCTTATATCACATTTGAAAACAAACCAATCTGCTGAAATTTTAGCACTTCATTACCCCAACTTATGAATCCCGGATGCAATGATCGCGCAAACATCTCCAGGCATTTAAGCTTATTATTAGAATCTGATGCAGGCAGATATTTACGGAAAATGTCAAACAACGGTGGTTTCCACGAATGAAGCACGGGACTGGGGACACACTTTAATGTCAATTTTGACATTGATAGCTCGTTGTATAACGAAATGTCTAATGGCAGGAACACCCCGATGAATATTGGTTCTGTATTTTGCTTGTGAACTGTACCTTTTCGTGTTGGCTTAATGAAATCAGCTCCGCTACAGGTAACTTTATGCCAGAAGTAAGTAGTCAAATAGGTAATACCCCACATAGGGAATATTCGTTCAATAATTTCTTGTTTAACAGTTTCTGAGTTTGTAGACCAACATGCCAATATACATCCTGGTCTTGCTACAAATGGAATCGGCAAAAGACTTATATCTTTAAATGACATTGTATTATATTGTGAATAACGTCTGACGCTCTTATTTGGCCATGGTGGATCAATTACTATAAAATCAATGTCATTTTTGCAATGATTAGTTAAAATTTCTAATCGATTTGCATCTGATAGAAGAAAGCTACAATTGCCGGGAATGACTAATTTTCCCAGATTAGAGCAATGAAATAATCTACTTTCATCTGCAAGCCAATGATAGAGCACGTTAGGTTTTATGTCTAATAAACATGATTCATTTTTACATAAAATTGATTCACAATTGGAAAATATTTGACAGTAATCATCATCACACATTGTACGAAATACATCTTTGATAATTATTTGTTTCGCATTTGACATGGATTCTTTCTGCTTGCAAACCAAACAAGTAAAAATGGAATCATCTGCTGACTGCAATGAATCGATCACCTTATTTATGTGTTTCGAACCATATGGCTTTGCAAGATGAAATAGCTCACATTTGTAATTCAAATTACAACGTAAGCTGCATTCACCTACAGTTTCGTAATAAATATCTTTGTAGTAGGAAAATATATCTATCATCGTGTGTATATTTTGGGAATTTTGGTCCATAACTTTTAACAAATCGTATTACGATTCTGTTCTAAAACCGATAAGTAATTGAAGCTTGGGTTAAAATATCAAGCATTAAAGTTCTCTTTTGCTGTATGGAAATTAAATTGTCACGAATAACTATAATTAAGAATTAAGAATTATTGCGAATTATAAAAAATTAAAAATTAAAATTTAATTTTCTTTAGAGCGCCATAAAAGTTCACTTATATTTATTATATTTCATATATACTTATACGTTGATGCTGCATATACGACCAAGTTACGCATTCGTTGCACACCACGCAACGTACCCACAAGGCATTCCGTCGGTTTTCAACCAAAGTTCACTTAATATTTACAACCAAGTAAACTTTTTATGTGATGTTTGTGCTTGTCTAATTGTGCAAATTTGCGCTCTTGTCTGAAAGCACAAATTTGCATAAGCAATGACCAACTGAATCTGCTAATGCTCGGTAAATTAAAATCACATTTTACTGATACATGAAAGGTAAATATATAAATGTCTAATTATCCGCCACCTTTTTTCGCTTTGTATAGCAGCATATCAAATCAGTAATGTCGTAATAAATGCTCATAAAATATTTTTTTGTTATTTCCTAAAACATTATGAAATAAAAATTTTAATTTATTTAATTTCGCAAAATTTTATTCATGTAGCTGTTGAAACATCTTACTGGATTCTTAATAAAAAATTCATTATCTAATTTAATTAGTAGCACATGGACTATTTTTGCTCATCAAATAAAACTAAAAGAGGATTTATAATAAAATATATATATAATATAAACCTGTACAGCGTTATCGAGAATATGTTACGGCGCAAGTCATGATGTCCGAGCAAACCAAAATAATGATTCAAACAGTCGGCAGACCAAAAAAGAATGGATGCCATCAAAGACGTGCTGAGTTATGCGATCCCCAAACCGCGGTCGTTGTATTTAACTAATCACACTTTAAATGTGCAGAAGAGCAATCATGATCCTCTCAATAATCGCTCATATGAACCATTATCTATAAAATATCATCATCGTGATACTCTTCTCGATAGTTTACGACGTTTAGATCTGCAAATATCGTTATCATTTAAACGATCTCCCAGGTATAGACACGCATTGGTTGTTTGACTCTTAAATAGTGATATGTTGTCGTCCGGTTGCATCCCAGAGGAAGTAAGAAGCTCAAATTATAAATATATATCAATAATATTACCTTATTATAATCAGATCATATATTTTATATATTTTTATTTTATATATTTTATTTATATTTTTATTTAAATATAAACAAAGATAAATAATACATAATTATAAGATTTTATACTATTTATATTTATATCAAGTTTAAATTTTAAATTTAAAATAAAAGCCAATTTTAATTAATTAATCCTTAAGAATAAGGATTAGAGGTCATCGATAGGAACTGCTATGCTATCAGGTTTCGACTCCTATTCCTATATCTAACAAAGCAGAGGTCAAATCCGCGCTGCTGACGTATTTCCTCGATGAAATGTAATTATTTAGTGTCCTTTATTCTAATACAAAGTATATTGTTTATTATCCATCCATAAAATTTTTGTTTAATAGTTTAAATAAATTTTTTATATTTTATATTGTAAAATTATAAATAGAAGAAAAAATCATCAAACTTTCTTGAAAATAAGCAGAAAAATAGTCGTATCAAGAATACATAGTTTTAGTATTTCTGACAGAGGTTATATACCGGGGAAACAAAGTCCACAGGTCAACTTGTCAGTAGAAATATATATATGTATATTTATACATTTATTATCTTCAATGTTTATTTAATAAACATTAAAAAATGTTTGTTGTTTTCACTAATGCGATATGAGTTCGTTCAACTAGAAGTGTTTTGTACTAATTTGTTAAATCCTTTACTAACTTCATCAATTCGCTTGTTAACTGTATTTCGACCAAGACAGATTTAATGGTATCTGTACTTGATTTAGCGATTCTTTATCTTAAAATTTTAAATATTTGGAGCAATGTCAATACATCTACATGCTGACTTGAACTTGTCGTGGAACGACAAAGTAATTTAGCACTAACTTCCATTATAAATCAATAAATAAATATAAGTAAATTGATAAGATATTGATTTATATCATTCTGCGGTATTGATTATCTATTATTAAAATACTAAACATTTAACTAATTAAAATCACTTTTCAAAGTAAAATGTCTTCGGATTTCAATGCTTCAAACCAAATTATTAATTTTTAATGCTTTATTATTAAAAGTTGGTCAATTAAAACTAAGAGAGCTGTTGTATTTTACACGTTCACAATTGTTTTACATCTACTGATTAAGGGAATTCGCAATTACAAGTAACTCATCATCTTCGATTTCATCTTCGGCGTTAAAATCTGGCGATAATTCTTCTTCGCAGTGCATATTCGCTCTTGATTGACTTGTAATAAACTCGTCAAGAAGACGAAACATCGCAGTATGATGCTTGTCATTAGCAGTAACAAGCCCGTCATTAATGGAATCGCTGTGTTTATCGATCTTTTCAGTGCTTAATGCGTCTCTCTTTGAAAGTCCGACTTCTGATAGTACTTTAAGCTTTCGTTGAACAAGTGGCCTGCAAACAAACGCACAATCTGGTAACTTTAATATATAAAATTTATTTTTTTTAATTCTCGTGAATGTTAAAAGAACGTTTTGACTTTGAATATGATCTTTTAAAAATTAAAACTTTTTCAATTAAAAGTAATAAAAACAGAGCTAAATAAAAATCCAAAAGTTGTAACAACATCGTTGCGTAAAAGTCCAAATAATTCACAACAGTGAGTATTTTGTATCGTCGTTTATTAAGCATCTCTTATCAATATAATGATATAATATAAAAATTAATAATATCGCAATATTACAATAATACGGTAGATCATTTGATGCTTTGATTTGTGATTTGTCAAGCAGATTAAAAAGTTTTTACCACACCAGATCGTCTGAAGTGTTCTTTGCCAACAGGTATTTTATTTCGAGAGAATCTTCACGGCCAAGACGATAAGCTCTATCCTCGGCTTGAAGTAAAACTCCAGGATTCCAGAATAATTCGGCAAAAATTACTTTAGATGCCGCGGTTAAATTAAGACCCGTTCCTGCAGTTATTACAGCCAGCACCGCTATTTTGACATTGTCATTGAGTTGAAATCTGTCGACAAGGTTTTGTCGACGTTGTGATCCTACACTGCCATCTATACGAATATATTCTATTGCCTGAAAACAAAGTCATCAAAATCCGGAAGATATGTTATCAAAATACCATTGTTTCGCACAGACAGCTAATATTGTCCATCATCACTTGGTGGTGTGCGAATATAATTGTTTTTTCATTCCAATTCAAATGTGTCTTAAGGTATTCACTTTGGTTAAATGTATATTACAGTATTAATGTAATTATTTACAATGTATTACCACACTCCGTCCATCTTGGCTCTGGCTGTTTCGTGAAAGAAACTCAATAAACAAGCATGCTTGTCTTTTGACTACATCAAAATATTTGAAAATAAAAATATCTGCAAAAAATATATAATTAAACCATTTATTATATCAAAACATTTTAAATAATAAATATTAAATATTATTGAATCTAATATTAAAATATTGTAGTATTACTGTATTTATATAGTAGTATTATTGTAACAATTTCAAAATAATATTAAAATATTAAATTTATGTAATTGGCCACAATCTTGACAAAACAAAAATATTTTCCAAAACAAGGATTTATAATAGAAATACCACGTTTCTATTTATTCACGAACATAAATTAACTTTGCGTCTAGGGCACAATTAGCTATTATCGTATATTTATTTTTGATATTTTAAAATAAACACATCATTGGGATTATTGTACCAGCCGTCTTGGATTGGTGAATAAGGCCCAAACTGGCAACACAACTATTATGTCGAAAGGTACCTTATGCTCTTTATAGCTCATGGTATATTAAAACTCAGGGTCTCCTTATAGAACACCGAGTTTCTAAAAAAGTCCAGTTTCATTTTAAATTTAAAAATATAACGTAAGAAAACTTATTGCTTTTGATTAGTATGTTACCGATTTGATATGCAGCTTATTCAAAATGACTGAGTTCGTATCCATTTAAAACTAAATTACAGAATTTAATTATTTCGTATAAACAGCAGTTTTTGCAGTTTAATTTAATTATTTTATTTAATTTTTTAATAATTCAATTATTTATATGTTAATATATGCTGATGCTTATATTATTTAGTGTCTTCGCCACTATATGAGACGGTCATCCGGAAAATGTATTATACATTGAAACATACTGTGTATTTTTATATGGAAATGTAATTTTTACATAAATTGTTTGATACGGTAGGTATGAGGACGATAAAAACGATAAAATAGGCATAATGAATAGACGATAAATATAGACGATAAAATGGGCATGAGGACGATAAAAACGTTAGCTTTGGGGACAAACTAAAAAGCTTAACAAATTTCTGATCGGTTTGTTTCACATAAGACCTGTTATTTTATGCTCTTTCTTTTAAAAATGACGTTATAATTCTTTGTTTTTATAATCTCAACATAATTAAAATCTGTAATAGTCAAATCGGACTGTTAATTTCGGGATTGCGGAATTTTTAGAGTTTAAAAATGTCCCGTCGTGTTATTTTTGTCGTGATATTAGATCAAGTAACTTTCACACTTATGCGAAAAGCCAGCTGGAATTGTGTATTATTGAGTTAACAATATGCATAAATACTCGATACCTGAAACTCAAAAAAGACGTAAACTATTTTTATATTTTTGTCATCTATTAACATTACAGATTGTCATGATGATGACAAAAACCGAAATGTTGCTAATAAATAGAAATGATTTATTGACTCCTTATATATTCATTGCTTAATTTTATCAAATTGGCAAAGAGAACCAACAGATACCTACTTATCTGCGGTAGATTTACGTTTTGTTACTTTCAGAAATAGATTACATATTTATCTGTTTATTAGCTGCACTAACGGAATACATACTTTTGCATTTACTGCTCGCTTCGACGCTTCAATCAAGCCTGCGCTGTTAGTTTTTACTTTTGCAGCATCAAGTACAACGATTTCCCGATATTTGTTTGGTAGATCCTTTAATACACTTTGCTTGTCTCTTCTGTGTTCATGAAGATAAATGGAATAAAAATAAATATCTAGCAGTTCGTATGTACCTAATCATCAGTCCACACTCAAGTATAATCTGCAATTCGTTTATATTAGTGCAACCGGAATATTCCCAACCCCAAGGAGTCTAAAAGCATTTAAGTTATAGATCTGAATAAAGGAGAATCCGAAAATTACAACTGCATTATAATTAATATTTTTATTAATTATAAAATTGTATAATTATTTTTACTGGCAGATACAAAAAGTAAATCGAAAGGCATTTACTATTTTTAGATTCGTAAATATTATTACATCAAACGTAGGTTTAAATTTTAACATCTTTTTAGTCTCAGCGTTGTAATTTAAATAAAAAAACCTTTCTGTAAATTCGCTTTTTCAACAATACATAAACTATAAGTTTATGATCTTTAATATAACGATCATTTCATAATATTATATAACGGACATTATATAAATTAGTCGTTTATCCAATTATTAATAAATAATAAATATTACATTGAAAACATGTCTATGTTCAATTGTAAAAATCCTCACTTACATCAACAATTTGAAATTTATAAATGAATAATTCGTTTATAAATTTATATTTATAAACATTGGGTGCAAAACAACGAAATCCCAGTACTTTGAATGGTCCTCGAAAACGATTAGCCGAAAATAGAATAGTAACGGCGGAAACTGTCTCAAATCCGGTGAAGTCAGGTGTGCAGTTGATAGTCGACAGTCACGAGGTAAATAAACCATGCCAACAAAGCTTAATTAAGCGACTTAAATGCAAATACATGATTCGACCTTTAAGTATTGGTGATTTTCTATGGGCACTCGACGACGAACGCGTACTAATAAATACGGCGATTGAACGAAAAACTTATGCTGATCTGGCCAAAAGTATGAGGGACAATCGATGGACCGAACAGAAGCATAGACTAAATCGATGTCCTTTACGAAGAAGAATTATTCTGATAGAGGGTAAGCGTAGTGCCAATGAACCGGACTGTATTGATCAGGCTATTGTAAATGCAGAGATACTAGATAACATGAATATAATGTTCTGTTTGAATAAATCTCGGGAATTAGCTAATATTCTTAATAAGTTTACAACCCAGTTTCAGCTTAGATATGATAGCAGAAGTGACAGTGAAGAAGATCGCGATAACAAGTCGAGACACAATCGTTAACTGAATTTAACGAGCATTTTATTATATTAATGAATAAATGACATAATTTACTATCATTCAGTTTTACAGTTGCAATTTTATAATATGTAGCAACAACACAAAAGAATATGATATAGTAATGTTATAAGCTTAACCCATAATGCGCCTAAGACATACGCCCATACCATGTGACATAGGTATATGCCACAGCTTAGTATACTGTCGTCCCAAGAATATGCAATACCATTAAATATCTCGTTTTACTCGATTACGGCAAAAAATTATGATTACCGCTAATTGAAAATCCCATTTATTTTATGATATAAATATCATATTAATATCATATTTGCTATTGATTAATATTTATACCAATTTATACTTTTATATCGTCAATTTAAACTTATGCTAAATTTATAAAATTTTAACTGTTGTTTTACCCCCAATAATGAAAGAATAAATGGAAGAACGAATGTAAGCATTTGGTTTGCCTCCAATAACAATAAACTTCAGTTTTAAATTAATATTTTCTATTGTTCTGATCGAAATTTAAATTCAAAATTAAATTGCAATTCAAAACTTTTTTGTCCAATGATACGTTCCATGTACTATTGTATTGTACAACCTTTACAATACCTTTGTTCAAGTCATACAATTGTCTGTTTTCAAGTGTTATGTTTTTAAAAACATAACACTTGAAAACATATCACTTGAAAAGGACTATTGCAATAGTCGAACAATTGTGATCAATAAATTTCTTATTTTATTATTCCCCTTCATGTTTAAACTCACTGAACAATTCAAAACTTTATGTTTTGAATAAGTGGTAATTGTTAGTAATATCATTATAATTTAAAAAAAAGCAAAAGAACAAACATATAAAAATATAATTATTTATTATTAGTAATAAATAATTATATTTTAATTTAACTTGATTGCATATGTGAGATTAAACTCTTCTGTTTTTTATAGGTTTATTTTAATTCTTGATACATCAGGACGATACTAATCAGCCTAGGTAGTTCTCATCAACTGCTGGCCCAGACCTACATTTCAAGTTTCGACTTTTATTATCTGCTTACTATGGATGATGATGCTGATCGGATTCAAAATCAGCACGTCTGTAACGCGCTTCTAACCTTACATCCACTAGGCTGTTTGCTTTAGTGGTGTAGATGTACCATTCTGTATATTACCTTTGTTATAGGATTGTATTTTTACGATATATTAGAAATCTACCTTAGTTGTGTGATCCGCTAGCCGATTACTGTTTTTCATAATGCCGCTTGCTATATACACTGCGCGTTAGTTGAATTCTCTCTAATTTAATAAGTTCTTAGGGGTACAAATAATAAATTGTCTCAGTATTATTATCTTAATTTATTAATTATATAATTAAGAAAAATAATTATATGAATGAAGAATTGGTTATAGGTCTTAATGAAGAATTGGTTATATATCAATTCATACTTTTATAGCTTCTAATTTTAAAACTAATATGTTAACTTTATCATAAACGTGGTCTGCCACATGGTTCCAGAAACATACCTGTTTAGCTCCACAGTATCGCTTCCCAAAGTCGTGTAAATTACGAAACAGTTGTGGGTAAAGACAGTGCAATTGAGGATAAAGCTCAAATGGCCTTGACAGTGCAGGTGTACCGCTTAAAAGGAATAATCTCTTAGCCTGCTAAACTCATCGATACATTACATGAATGTAAGATATAGGAAACAAAGTAGTTACCTTTAGCAGTGGAATGACATGTTTACATCGAGAGGTTTTTATATTCTTCAATTGATGAGATTCATCCTAAATATCGGAATACATAATTCCATTAAATAATGTAGATAAAGTTTTTTTAAGTGTTCCGAAATTAAATATTTAATCAAAACTTGGAAAATAAAGTAATGCTATAGGAAATATTATGAAAATATTAAAAATGAATATTACTGCAAATAAACAAATTTAAAAGTTGCATAATGCGACAATTTTAATGGTTGCATGATGCGACGATTTCTTTTCAATTAAAAATATTCATTTAAAGGTCAAAACGTCATAATAAAATTAATAATACAATAAACTGAAATAATCGATTAAAGATAATTACGTTATTATCAATAAAAGTGAGATAACTTTTATCCAACAAAATATAGCAAGCTGGATATCTAATGTTATAATTACATATTATAGTGTATATATGAATACAACAAAATATTTTAAATATTTGAAATATATAATTTACATATTTTTGTAAATTTTTGTATTTCTAAAATGTTTAAACATCTAAGAATCATACCTTGGGAGTTTAAAATTTTTTTATATCTTTACGTAAATTGTAATTAATCTATCATAAATTGTAAATTTAACTAATATTTTACTCAATTTATTAATAACTTACTGCTATCGATGTCACACTCTAAATGTGGCATCGAGGGCTATTTTTATAACAATATATGCAATCAGAAACGTTTCTTTAAATATATAACAAATTCTGATACACTAAGACTTGACGATTAATAAAAACAAGTAATAACTTGGGAAAAATGCGGAAAATTATAATAGCATCACTCTTAAGACAAGCTGATAATGTTGCACATATTTAGACTTGAGATTGTGATGTGGATATTGTTCAGTCTGCAGTATATGAATATTTTTAACATTTAAATGAACATATTGAGTTATGCTTTAATTATTTAATGATGAACAACTTTTGTTTCTGATGTTGCTAGCAGTAATAAATAAATTTGTATTTTGTTGATTTGCTTCACAATTCAAAAATTAATGCATCGACTGCTACAATGAGGATACTATTCAGTATCCTCATTATCAGGAATAGAGGCATTGAATAGTATATTCAATGAGGATACTGAATTGTATTTTGTTGATTTGCTTCACAATTCAAAAATTAATGCATCGACTGCTACAATGAGGATACTATTCAGTATCCTCATTATCAGGAATAGAGGCATTGAATAGTATATTCAATGAGGATACTGAATAGTATCCTCATTGAATATACTATTCAATGCCTCTATTCCTCCATAGTTTATTTTTGAATTTGTCAAATTTTCACTCCGAGTTGTCTGTCGCAAACTACAGTGTGTGCGTTAGAGATCATTTTGTTCATTCGTCAGAATTATAATATACAGGGTAGTGTATAATAAGATTCGAAGTTAGAAACGTATCATACAAGCAGTTTTGCTAAATGCGAATTCTTCGCAAACAACGGCGTGTATTTACAAAAATTGTAGGATATGTGCCAATCGTTGGATGCAGCTCTATTGCATTGGAATCAAAATTTTATTTACAACGTTAATTTAAACCAAAATCATGAATTTATCTAGACATTGCTATATATACTTTATATTTGCTCAAAATTTTTAATGCATCTACTGCTACAATGAGGATCCTATTTAATAAATGATTTAAGCAATTTTTAATTTAATAATTTCAAAAAGAACAAAACTTGATTGTACTCAACCGGTTGAAGACGGTATAATGGACACTGATTCATTTAAAAAGTTTTTAACCGAAAAAATGAAGATTAATGGCAAAACTCACAATCTTAAAGATCAAGTGGTAGTTAAGGAGTCAGGCCAAAAGCTTGAAGTAAATTCAAGCATTCCATTGTCTAAAAGGTATATCAAATACTTGACAAAGAAATATCTATCTGGAATGAGACTTCGCAACTGGGTCCGCGTTTTGGCAAAATCGAAGACATCTTATGAAATCTGTTACTTTAACTTATCACAATGATTCTATTAACTATTAATACAAACGTCTTTTAAAAGTTTTTAGTTAATACTCAATTTTAAATTTATTCTTCAAATATTTATATCAATATTAAAATTTTATATTTATTTTTAAATTCGTATGTAAATTTCAAATGTTAATTTAAAATTAAAATTACTGGTACTTTTGGTGTCAAAATTTCAAAACATGAAAAATTTAAAAAAACTGCTTTCTTCTACTAACCGCTATAATCACTTTGAAACAAAGAAGTTTTGTGCGAAATGTTTGCTTGGCTAAACAGTCGTAGCTAACAATCGTAATTGGATATCTGTAATCTGAGGATATAGAATCACATTGCTTATCTATAATATGAATTTCGTCGACAAGAATATTTGGAATCCATTTAAGTATTTGCTAAATATAATAAAAATAGCAGAAAATATGGTACTACTTCTTACATCCTGCCATGAATATTTTACGCTAGCCGGAACAATGATCAAAAGGGGCCATTCAGATCTGTACAATAAAGCCATTGAAAGTGCTTGCAGTGTTTTTCCAAGACCCATATCGTCAGCCAACAGCAATCTACCGTCATTTACCAGCGCATATCTGCAAAATAAAGAGTTTCACAAAATAAGCTCGGTTCTGGTTTTGTGACATTAATGCTTCCCGCTGAAATGGCAATAACTGAGAAAGGAGTTGCTCGTTTAGCCTCTGTGAACAAATGTCTTCATAATTGATGTCATTCTTCCGCTCCTGGTGATTTTTAAGGTATCTGAGTATCCACGCAGGAATTGAGCAGATTGTATACTGAACGTTCGCATCTTTCAATGCAGTAACTTAAATTCAAACAAAAGATAAACTTATGCTTTCAATGGGCAAATAATGATATTGTTTATCATTTTTATATTCAATGAAAACTTATGTTAAACTTAGAAACCTTAAAATAATTATATATATAATAATTATATATATATTCGAACGCATTTTTCATTTTTAAGAAATTCTATAACTAGAAATGATTTAATAATATAAGCTTGAACTTGTGTTTAAATAATAATTTTAACTTGATATAAGTTATGTAAAATCTTATAACATTAATAAATTATTTATAATAATTTAAATTTTATTAATCATTATTTTTAATTTATAAATAATATGTCCGAGATGCTGCATGAATCTCCGCGATCTCAATGGGAACCGCAAAGTCCCGTTGAAAGTAATCATTTTCACCAGGAAGGCAACACGATATCTGAAAGTGATAATTTTTTTGGTGCTTTTCGCGTAGGTGTTTTTTAATTTCAAACATTTTGTATTTTGTTTAAATCTAAACTAATGGTTTAGAAACGATCTCCATCAAGTGATCGACCTTCTCTTGTTAGTCATATTCCCCGCAAAACTCCATCCCCAACTTGGAGAAGAGACTCTGCTATAAATACACCTCCAACTGATAGACATTCTTGGTCACAGCAAACTACTTGGCAACCAACCGATTCAAGAATAACACGAGAAAGCCGTTGGCACGATGAAAAGCGACCTCGCATTGCTGACTACTACGAAAGACGCCCAAGACAACAATTTGAACATAGCAGACGATAGAAACAAAATGCTTTAATGGGCTTACATTGCATATATTGTGAAATTTAGCGTTGTGAATTTTTATACTAACATCAAACCAAAACGCATTCTTACCTATTTTAACACAAGTTAAATGCGAAATTACCAAATAAAATACGACATATTTACAAGTAATTCTTAACGAAAATAAATTTTATAAATTTATTTAGAAAGGCATTTCGGCGTCGTCACAAACTTTTAATTTTTGAATGAGTCTTAAAATTTATAAATGACTCAGTTATCTGAACTGATTGATGATAGATAATAAAGAATATACTTTGTATTAAAATAAGATACTCGATAAACAAATTTAAACAGATGAAATACGCCATTAGCATGTTTTTTGCCCGCTGCTATGCTGGGTCGAAAATAAAGAGGCGGAAACCTGGTTGCATAGCAGTTTCTCTTGATGAACTTTAATCCGTATTCTGATACATTGTTTGTTATTTATTAGTCAATTCATAAAAATTAACGTTTTAATCTAAATTTTTTATTTTAACAAGAAACATATTTTTGCATGAGCATTCAATCATACCATACAATGATGGGTGGAACGTCTAGAAGTGATACATTAGACCGATGGAGCTGATGATCGAAGTCCAATAATTTTGCAGCAAATTAGGATTAAACATCAACCTTAGCCAGCTTTGGGTCCAGGACAACAGTTTCAAGCGATTTTTCGCCCTAATATTGCATGCATTTTGGAATACTGTGAGAAATTAACGTCAACAAACATTAAAAGACAGCTTTACTAATTACAACAGGTATACAACACACGAAAATACAAATGAACTAGGTATTGTCTACTCAATTTGGAGACATCAATTAAAAAGTAATCGTCAATTTGCTTATTTCATTTTAAACATCAAAAACTAAATAAAATTGTTAAATACTAAGATGATTGGTATTGGTTGCCAATATTGACTCATTAAATTCACAGTAAATTTAAAGCAAAGTATCGTGTCCTCGTGCTAGTTCTCACCTAGTTTATCGTGATCTCTAATATTAAAGTTCCAACTTCGACTTCTAGCATCTATATAATTAAAAATAGTGACGATAGCTTACAAATTCAATATACTGTAACAACGTGACTCCATTGATTTATACACGTTGTTCAATTGTTGGTCGTATGATGAAATAATCTCAAATCTAAAACAAGACGTTAATGAAATGCACACACAAATTACACGAAACCTGTCCACGTCACAAAGAATAAACATACAAGTCGGCTTAGGAATTGTTGCAGCAGAACTGCTATCAGTTCCTCGACGGCTCAGCCCTCGAATGATTTCAACTTCCGGTAAATGCTCTTCAATTTTATTAACTGCAACGAAATTAGAAAAATAAATTGAAAAAATAACAATTTGTACAAAGCTGTTCTTTATGCTGAACGGAAAACTGCCATATTTTGCTATTCGGATCTGGAAGAAAAAGGAAACTTTCAATTCTTCTAAACCATTTCCACTGTAGGGAATAACAAATTTAACAGAAAATATATAATCAAAAGGTAATATCAGAATTGGCGATGTTCAAATTCAGAAAATATTGATTTTCGATTGTTTTATTAACACATTTTGCCTTGTATTATTTTGAATCGGATTTTAAATGTATTGGATTCAATTGTTCCGCAATATTTGATTGCATTAAGCAATGCATCGTAAGTATATTGATCCTATTAACCGACCATTAGGTAACTAATAATCGAAGGTAACTAGTTAACTATCAACTCATCATTACATGTGCGGACAGCACTAAGATTTTTCTTTGCAACAAATACTTTTCAAAGCATTTCCAAATGCATGAAAATGCATTTCCATAAACAGACTGTGTAATGCAGATCTCAATAAAAAGATTTACACTATTAAATTAATATTTTGCACTAATAATTTTTAATTTATAATTAATTTTTTAATTATATTTATAATTTTAATTTAATGGACTAAATAAAATATTGGATCAATATCAATATTTGATCATCACAAAAAAGTGCCGTTCTGTGAGAAGCTAGTAAAATCAAAAAAGGTTTATCATAAGAACATAACATATAACATAATATATGGACAAATCAGTGTTATGCACAAACCAATAATTAGAATATAATTAATTACAAAATAAAAAACTCACCGAATTTACGCGACGGTATCTGACGGTAAATATTGACTAATGGCTCATAGAACTTTGCTGGATCTTGGGTAAAGGAAAAATGTAAGCCATCTACACTATCCACAATAGACAAACGGTGTGTAATTCGTGACCGCTTCATAACGACATTGGTTAATAAACCCAGAAATACAGGTCACTATGTTATCCTTTATTTGATATCTGAAGTTAAATGTGAAATATTTAACTAAACAATTAATCAAATAATTGATCAAAAATACCAAAATAATTAAAACAATTTGATACCGTTGTTGTAAAGGTCATTATTAAGCTTTTAATGAGCTCACTCCAACAAATGATTTGATATCATGATCAAACAACAATACAAATTTTGAGTTTAGACACTCGTACCGAAATCTAATATCACAGTACTTTCTAAACAATATTATCTAAATATTAATTTACAAATATTATTAATTTTTAATAAATTACTGAGAAAAATATGTGTAAATTTTTAAAACTATCATTTCGGAATAGTGCAAATTTTGATTTTTAGTTTTCGATATTAGTGAGCAATCTGAAACTATTATATTAAACAATATTTTAAAAACTTTTTTAAAACGCCATAAGTTTTCGAACAAATACGAATGTAATTTACATAAATAATTTATTTAAAAGCCAAATATAACATCTGAAACGGTTTCCTGATCACCTTATTCTATCTTGTACTGCATCCAGACTATTTACGTTGTAATGTAGCAAGTTGCTTGTCACACAGGCAGCCAAAACGATATTGTCAATCAGATATGTAATTTTCTTACCCCTAAAAATGTGAGTCTGATAGGAAAAAAGATCCCGAGAGGTAGTTCGATGGATGCCAATCTACACTTTTGTAATATATATATATATATATATATATATATATATATATATATATATATATATCACGTGAGGAATTGCTGGTGTCTTTATAGTTATCACAAAAGCAGTCGAAACGCACCCTAACCACTTCATCCGACTGACGATGACTGCTGGGTGGTTAGGAACGTCTCGGAGTGATACATTAGACTAAGGGAGATGATTATCCAAGTTATTTAGTTATTTCAGTTATTTAGCAGCAAATTTGGATTAAAAATCAATCGTAGCCAACTTTGGCTCCTAAACCACACAGTTTCAAGCGATTTTTTACTCAATAACAGCATATATAGGCAGCACTCATCAGTAGGGTGAACTACCATTAGTCGTTTCGGATGCCTTGTGATATATTGAAAAGGCAACTCCGAGAATTTGCTAACTTGGTAACATGGGCCTAGCCTCTTTAATAAATAGCTCCCTGAGCACAGTTTAACACAGTCAGATATAAAATTATAACAATGTATCCTCCAAAGGATCCTGTGAGAAAGCAAGCAACGAAAACAATTAAAATTTCTGGCGAATAAAATTAGGATAATCCGGAAAGCACACGATTAGTTTAAGAGGCTTGACCCAAGCTACCATGTTATCAAATTCTCGGAAATGCCTATTTAATATATCACAAGGCAGCCTAAACAAATGATGGTAGTTCACCCTACGGATGAGTGCTGCCGGCTATCATTAGCTCGTCTAGGAGTGATAAGGAAGTCTGCTCAGCATGTAATCGAATTCCGGTTTTTGGCAAAATTCTTTATTATAAAAATGTAGCTTGTAAGCTCCCGGAGCACAGTGTGACCCATTCAGCTCTTAAATTACAAAAATGTATCCTCCAAAGTATCCTGTGAGAAAGCAAGCAACGACAGCAAGTAAAATTCCTGCTGAATAAAATTAGGATGATCCGGAAAGCACATGGTTAGTTTAAAGAGGCAATGCCCATGCTACCACGTTAGCAAATCACGTTAACAAAACAATAAGATACATAATTTTATTAAAGACTGGTAATTACATCAGCACGTCACTCCTACATACAAATCTATAAAATATTATAAAATTTCGCAACTTTCGTTAGATTAAAGTTTATTTATGTTTTATACAAAGATACAAAGTTTACTTGCGTGTGATGAAATCACAATACACATTAGTACAAAAATTGAAGTGCTACAAGAAAGCAAAAATTTTTAAAACATATAAGAAATATAAAAACATATAAAAACATATATATCTTAATATTATGTTATTATAAAAAATACGATATTATTTTTAATATTAAAATGTTAAATGTGATTAATTATTCTTTATTGTGATTAAAATCATTATACAATTATATCACTAAGAATATTATATAAATATTATACTATAATATTAGAAAATATTATAGCATTAAAGTCCTAATAAATATATTCAATGAAAATGGCAATGCGATTGAACATTGCGAACAAATGCAATAGAGAAAGCCATTTAAGAACAAAAGAAGTAGTCTAATATCAGTTTACGCTTTAAAGTTAAACAATTTACAAACTATCAAAATGATAATTTATTTATAAAATTATATCGCGACGAATAAATTTTATTTTAAACAAATTGTTAGGTTTATTTGACAAAATTAGCGTCGCTTTGCGCAAACTCTATCGGCTGATTTATCGAAATCATCTCCAAGTAGATTAAGCATTAAACCTTCAGAGTCAAGAAAAGCTCTGTTCTGACTTGCAGCGACCTAAATTACAAATCTTGGTGAATTAAGAAAAACTGCAATTTACTTACAGTTTTGGCGATGTTTTGGGCAGCTTGGATTTTTCTAAGTTTTAAATAACCAGGATTCACAGCAAGAGCTTTTCCAATCAAACGAGCAGCTTCAGATTCTCCCTCAGCCGTTACTATCTTTTGTTGTTTTTCTTGTATTGCCCGCTCGACGCGGAATACGGCACGCTGAGCTTCTTGCTGAGCGACCTTAAAAAATAAAAGTCTTTAATTCTAGCATTTATTCGAACTCTTGAAATAAATAAAATAAGTGATGAAAATAAATAATAAATAATAAATGAAAGATTTTCCATCTAACGAGATGAAAAATAATAATAATTTCAGAAATGTTTACTTATAAAACGATCTTAAATGTACATTAAATAAATAAATTCATAAAATTTAATTTCATGTATTTTTAAAATTATCACAAACATTATTTACTTGTCTGTTTCACTGTGTAATTATTACACGTTTGACGCAAAAACAGTTTAATATAGCAAAACTATATTAAAAAATAATTAAAATTATCACAAGAAATTATTGATTACCAAAAGTCGGCAAGCAATGGCATGACTTAAGAGTTTATAAGTATGAGTCTAGAAAGTAATAACACGGAGCCCCATTGAGTTAAAGTCAAGCAATCGCAATAACATTGAACTGTGCTTTATATGCTCAACAGAAAGAAGATACAGTCCAAAGTCCTTTTTGTTCTTTATGCTCTTTATAAAATATTTATTTCCTCAATTAAGAAATTGCAATTAAGAGGATCAAAACTCAAACATAGAGTTGAAACAAATGGACGGCTTGCAGGTGTAATTCATACATTAATTCATATGTGTTACTCATATGAATTGTTGATGATCTCACGTGTTTTTGCTTTGCAAGCTTTTAAGTCTTTACATGTCGAAATTATTCATTCTGAATGCCATTATTAAGAAACATTACCAAAAATTGATTACCAAAAATTCGGCAATCAATGGCATGAGTTAATAGTTTATAGTTAATAGTTTATATATTTTAATTTAAAATCATGAAACTACTTAATAAGAAGATAATATGATGATAACTGATTATGAATTAATATTAGATGAAATTAGATTAAATAATTATTAAATAATAGATTAAATAATGATAAACCGATATTAATTAGATTATTGAGAAAATTATCATATTTTAATATAATAATTATATTATAATATGATTTAAGTGATTAAATCATATTTTAAATTATGATTTAAAATAATTATATTTTTATTTATATTTAATATTAATGAAAACAACTTAAATTAAACTTTATATATAAAAATATTTCGGCATGTGATCGTAAAACATTTACGACTTTCTTACCTGCTTAGCTTCAACAGCCGCTGCGTATTGTGGGCTAAAGCTTAATTCCGTAATTGACACATCGTCAAGAATAATGTCAAAATCCTTTGCACGCTCTGTTAGATCTATACGAATAAGATTCGAAACTTGCCCTCGTTGAGTGATGAGTTGACTAGCATTAAACTTAGCTACCACTCCTTTTAGAATCTTAACAAAACGGTTATAAACGCAAGTATTTAAATGGTCATTACCTCGTTACAGATTGACGGTAATACTCGCTCGTCCCAATCCTTACCCAGCTGTTGGAACATACGGGGAAGTTTCGATTGCTCAGGTCTTGCAAGAACACGGAGCGCAATATTTACCATTTGCAAATCTTAACAGTAAGATATTATTAAGCAATGGATTAAATGAATTAAGTAAATTGCCATGTGTCTTTGAATTGTGGATTGCACAATTTCATTAATTATTAATAAATTTATAATTAATTTATTATTTAACTATTGAGTATTAATTTATAGATTATTGACAGCTTGCAACGTCAAATCCTTTTGAAGTGAAACATAAACTATCGTTCTTTTTGGAATAACGAATTTTGTGATTTCGACCAACGATGATATTTTGCTTTGTGTGATTAGAATGTTCAAATATTTTAAAATTGTCGTCATAATTAGCTACGATCAAGGAGATAAGTAAAGATTATCTCCCTGATCAGAGATTAATTAAAGCGAATTTAATTTAAAAAAGAAATTGTTAAAAAAATTTAAATTTAAATTTTATATTTTAATTTTAAATATTTTAAAAAATTTTAAATTTTCTTTTTTAATTTTTTTCTTTTTAAATTTCTTTTCTCTTATTTCAATTATCTTTTAAATGCTGAAGAATTTAACAGAGAATTGAAAATCGCACATGTTATTTGGTCTAAATTGATTACTTGGTTTTTTTACGGCATTTCTGAATTTATTAGATGGAAACAATTGAAATAAAGCAATTGTAATTCGCAATTTGATAAAATACACAATTAATTATAAATTCACTACATGAATTTATAATTAATTGTGTATTTCAAAGAAAAATTATTTAATCTAATTTGTTAGAAATAGCCAGTTTGTCATACCTTTACTGCCAGTTGGAGATTTAACAGTTCTAGGTCTAGCGCGAATGTCATAGATAATAGGATATTGAAACCACGGAATGCTAAAGTAAAACTGAAGTCAAAATGTTCTCAATTTTCAAAACTTTTAAAGTGAAATCAGTGTTTCGATTAAATTAAAATCATTTCTTTGGAATGCAAAGGAACATGAAAGTTGATCGAAATGTAGTTGTTAATTCTAAATCTGAAGAGATCTATGTCTCCATCATAGATCTTCAACATCGTTTAGGTATTAAATATTACTCGATACCTTCAGCGGCTTATTGGCTAAGAGAAGAAAAACAGATGATGAGCATTGCGATGGATCTGGTAGCGGTGATAACGTGAGGGAATGTGGTGATACGGCACAAGAGTGAAACAAATAAGATAGTGAACATTACAATGGATCTGGTTTAGATGATAATTTGAAAAGCAAAATATCATTTCCTATTAAAATGAACTGTACAATATAAAGTCCAATGCACTGAGCTAGTGACAATTCGATTTAAAATAGACAATTCGAATGAGAAGTCGTTACTTGCGACCACATTTCCACATGTTTCAAACGATAACACACATTTGTAATAGTTTTTCAAAGTCTGTTTCTTATATCAAACAGTGAATGCTTGCAAACTGTGGATTATTATGCCGGTTCACATTCCACTTGCACAACGTCTTGGATTTAGTGTAAGGTATTAAGAAAGGAAACGTACCGAAAATGAAGTCCTTCAGACTGGATAAGATCTGGAACAACTCCACCTATTCGGCTAAATATTATCGCACGATGACCACCCTCAACTAAAAGTATAAACATGCATCAAAACAATTAATTAAAATGTTCAATTACCGGTGTACACGGATTGATACAGTCCGTAAGAAATGAGTGCTGAACCCAATACCAACTTCGGTCCTATACCGTACATGCGAGGATTTTGCAAAAGTCCAGTAAGTAGTTTGCTTGCTTTTTCCATCTTTAACTAATAAATTAAAAATGAATAATTTTGATTAATTAATAACTTTGTTGAATAAATTCAAAATAAAAAATACAGTTATCACGAAGAAAATTGAACGAAATTGTAGACTTCAATTTGACGATAATTGAATAAATTGTCGTCAATAATGAAATTATATTAGAATTATATAATCACGTTTTGATATTAGGCTGGCAACTTCTGATTATGATATCATTTAACATTTAATTAAAAATTTTATTTAAATTGAATAGTTTTTAATTGTTAAAAAACTCAAATCAATGTGCAATTTCGAGATTAATCGATTTTAGTGATTTATTGCATAATAAATTGAATGCAGAATCAGTTAGTTTCCAAACCATATTCAATAGACGTACGATATTAAAAACCGTTTGAGAATTAATTTAGTATCCAAATCAACTCGTATGAGCTGTTTGATTTAAAAAGCGTAAATGGTGGAAATTTCTGACAGTATAAGCTTACTCAGCAGCGAAATATTAAAACAAACAAATATACGTTAGCAGAAATTGAGAAAATACTAAATGACGTATTGAAAAATCGCTACTCGGTCCTCGGAATAAACCGATTAGTAATGTCCTCGGAACGGATTGGGGTGTGTCCGTTCCTCCCAGTTGTGCCCCTGGAAACTCCCCGCAGCATCCCAGCTGCGCAGTGAGCTGACCGCGAACAACTTCCGGTGACATGCTAATACTACAAGCCCATCAAGAGGATACTACCGAAAGTAATTATCAATGATAAAGTCCTTCAATTTTCGCACTGGAGCTAGGACGTGCCCAGCAATTGGCGCAGCAGAACTTCTCAAGACTTCCCATACTTCTCGCAGGACATATCAATCGACGTTCAAGACTTTCGGACTTCACCCGGGCCAGGCTCCGAATATGGCGAAATCGAGGAACAAATGTTACATTGCCGACCCCGCCTCAAAGCGGGATAAAGGGTAAAGAAAAAGGAGAAGGTCAACGGAATATTATCCGAGAAGATAATTCGCAACATTGCCTGATCGGTCCCAAGTATATTATCAATGAAAATAATTCATACCTTGCCAAAGCAAAATATCAAACAAATTATTTAGGATAATTTTGATAATTAGGATAATTTCAAATATGATCTATAAAATATAACAAAACTGGAAAAATAAAAAAAAGTAAATCAGTTTTTTTTGCAGTAGTTAGCAGCTGGTTTCCAATCGCGCTAGCATTGGTAACCAGCTGCATAAATTAGCTCGTGATTATTCGAAAGCTGTAAATCCACTAAGGACTTGATAATAAACTATAATTAAAATTTATACTTTCCGGCTTTGCGTGCTATTTATGTAATCATATTTCCATGATTCATAGAGCTTTGTTGAAAGAATGATAGCTCCCAGGCTGAATCCTTAAAACACATATTTAACATGCAATTTGTATGATATTTGTCTTCTTACAAATCCTGATTGCATTTTAAAGTATTTTTACTTGCAATAAATCTTTTTTATTTTTGTTTAAGGTCATTAAAATATTTTGAAATTCTAAATTATTTAAAAATATTAATTATTAATATTAATATCAAGTTCATACATTAGAAAACGTGTTTATGAAATGTCCAACACCCGATCATAAAGGAGACAAAGAATATCCGAAATTGTATATGTTGACACCAAGAGAGTCCAGATATCATTGACATTCAGAATTTCTTTGTCAAGAAATACATGGATCATATTGATAAGCATTCAATTAAATGCACTTTAAATACATTTATATAAATTACTTTACATCAAATTTGCGGTGTAATCAAATAAATTATTGCAGCCAGCAATGTTAGGAATGCAGCCAGAGGAGCGGGCGAAGCAGCTTTATATTCCGAAGAGCGCAAACGGCTGAAATATGCCGACTTGACCATGTCCCACATATTTTGCCCTTTCAGAGTAGAGACTTATGGATCACTGGGCTCTTCCGCTTTGGCTTTTGTTAAGGAGATAGGAAAAGATTTAAGCACGTTACCGGGGATTCACGTGCTACTTCATACCTCCTCCAAAACGTTAACATCGCCATCCAACGTGGAAATGCTGTCAGCATTCTGGTAGCAGCCAGTCTTGCTAAAAGAATGGAATTTCTCTAAGAAGAAGACCAACGTTCTCTTGTATTTAAACCATTTTTACAATTTATTCACTCTAATTGTCTCTTAGTGTAATAAATTATTTATTTTATCTGTTTAAAATAAATAATTTAATAATAATTAAGTATATATAATAAATTTTAATATTGTTTAAAAACGATAAGCACTTATTTTAAGGGCATGTTTTTATTTGTCTCGTATGATCTGAATTCTGATAAAATACTTAAACCACAATTAATAGTAGATATTCCAATATTAGAAACCCGTGAAATGGGTTCCTAAAATTATATAAATTTCTAAGGAAATCGGCCGTTATTAAATTTTATAAATTTCCTTATGAAATTTATCCTAATTGTGATAAAATGCGTTTATAATTAAAAGGCCGAGTGAACACATGAACTCTGCTTTTTAATATATAATTCAGTGCCAAAAAACTACATTGTAAAAATAAAGATTCTTCGAATCCATTTCCTGTAATAAGATAAGTAAAATACTATACTGATTCATGAGCATTTGTCATATCAGCATTGCATCATTTACGATCCATCACCAGTGTTGTTATCTGAAACTTGCTGTTTAGATTGCTCACTGTCTAGTTCTATTGTTACGGGTCCATCGTTTACGAGTTTTACCTGCATGAGCTCTCCGAACATACCGTCTGCAACTTTTCCATTATATCGTTTTCTTAGTACGTCAAGCCAATGCTGATATAAACTATTAGCATGTTCCTTCTCACAACATCTATGAAAATCCAATTTGTTTTTCTTTATGTAACAGTATAAAGTAATTTGGCTAACCGACAAAATATCCCCGTTTATACTCTCAACAGATTTGGCACAATTTTTCGTATCATCAGAAAAAATTTTCAACTTAAGAACTCTATCTGCCATTCTTTCAATAATTGAATGATTATCTGTATTAGTGAAGCCAACGAACACGACAACACCTCTGCATATACTGCTGACGATTTTCTGTTCTACACTTACTGATGCGTTTAATACTCGTTGAATTATAACCCTCATTGAAATTATTCTAAAAATGTTCAATGAACTAAACATTCTTGTTTGCGACAAGCTTTCCTAAAACTAAAAAAAATATTATTATTGGAGCTGGATCAAAAAATTTCTTTGGCCCAGCTTCAATAATTATTTAACAACAATGGATCAGCATCAACCATTTAAAAACTAAAAAATCATTCTCAAATTATTATAAAATTTTCAAGATTTTATTTTTAAATAATTTCTTAATATAATATTTCTTAATATAATTATATATTTTTCAGTCACTCGTCCTCCTTTACGGAAACGCTTTCATTCTCGCGATCGTTGCATCATCGTCACTAAGATTACTTATCTTCACATGCACGTATCAACCACGATGTTTCCGATTCCAGATCCATCCTCTTCTCTCTTGTTCCTGCGAATAAACCATCCTTTTTCAACGACATCTCTCATGCCGCATACAAGCGCCTAAACAAATCTTCTCAATCTAATCCTTCTCAGCCCTCTCTCCTGAAAATTGTTTTCAAGCATTGCTCTCACGCTTCCTTTGCCCTCTCCCGACGATTTAAACTCATGTACTCTTCAGCCACTCGCATTTTCCCAGATCGCACCCATTCTAAAATCGTTCAACTCTCTTCTGCCCGCATTGAAAAACGTCATCGCCAAAAATGGTGAAACATCTATCCCCATCCGAAACATCGACGGAAATTTTCAAGTTGTTCACATCCGCCCAAAATCGGGATCGACTACCGTCGGAAATAGTAATGGCCACAGAAGTTAAGACATTCAAGACTGCTCTCATAAATTGGACGATTAACGGCGGAAATAATGAAGATTACCCCTTTTATTAATATTTTTATGTTGATTTAGGTGTATACAATGATGTTTTTTTGTGATCGAGCGAAACGGCTTTATATACAATGCTTGCTTGAAATAATAATAATAAAATTCGATGGCACTCTATCTCCACTATGGGTCTTCTCCGCTAGCCCTTTTCACTACCACATACGGTTTCCGCATCGGCCTCCTCAACATTAGATCTAGTTTCCATAAATCCAATCTCATCCTCAACCTATTCGCCAAGCAATCCATCGATCTCTTCTGCCTCACCGAATCATGGCACTTCGATTCCGACGACGTCTTCATTCGCCGTTTGATCTCTGCCGGTTGCTCACTAGTAAATCCGCCCGCCCCTTCAGCTCATCCACTTTTAAATTCTCTAATCATGGCGGCATTGTCGCATTCGCCCGTCACCCCGCATATTTTAGCAAAATCACTCCCTCTTTCAGTCCTTCCTCTTTTGAATTGCTCACTCATCGTTCTTCTAGCCCGATCACCCTGGATCTCGCCATTGTATACCGTCCTGATTCATCAGCTCCTACCTACTTATTTTTGTATCAAACTCGGTGGCCTCCTTTCCCATTGTTCTTTGTCCTCCATACATTCACTCGTTTTTAGCGATTTCAACATTCGCCTCAAACGTCACTCTTCCACCGATTCCATCAGGTTCATCAACATTCTATCCAACTACAATTCAAAATCATATCCACTGCCCCCACGCATATCCTTGTCGGAGCACTCGCCATCGTCGCTGTCCCCGATCGTTTTGCTGCCTACACCTCAATGTGAATCGCCGATCTTGGTCTATCCGATCACTTTCTCGTCACAATTTATATCATTTACAACCACACGCCGCCTCACACACTTACTATCCTACGCCGCCCTTAAAGAAATCTTGATCTCCATCTTCTCCGCTCTGCCTTCCTCAAATCGTATCTATCCTCTCCCACAAAAACGTCATCATTCCCTCACGATCTCGCCTTTCTTTTCGACTCTGAACTCGCATCCACTCTCGATCTTCTCTTGCCCTTTAAGTCTCACTCTCACCGCCGCTTGCACTATTCCCCATGGTTTGACATCTAATGCATACTTTCAAAGCGTCGACTCCATCATGCTTTTCGAGTATATCACCGCTCTCTCAGACGTGATATCCGCTCGCTCACTCCGTCTCTTTGTGATTCATATCTTGCTCTTCGCTGGTCTTATCTCAACCTACTACGTACCAAATGCAACTCCTTCTGACAGCATAAAATCATCACTTCATTCAACTCTAAGTCTCTCTGGCATACTTTCAACTCATCCTTTCTCGCTCCTCTTCGTCTTGCAACATCAATCCCCATGATTATTCGTCATTTCTTCAGACCAAAGTATCCACGTTGCTCTCTCACACCCTGTCTCTGTCCCATCCAACTCTTCCCCGCCTCACATCATCCTCCCGGAACTCTTTCATCTCCTTGTCTCACCTGCCGAAGTTTCATCTGTCCTTGTCCAACAACACCTCACGTAGCGATCCACTACCTACCCCCATACTTAAATCCATATGCTCATCGATATCCCCTTTCCTCATCACCTTGTTTAACTCGTCCATCCGCAATTATATATTCCCTTCATACTGGAAATCCGTCATCGTTTGTCCTCTCCTTAAGAAACAATAACTCGACCCCTTACTTCAAAAGAGCGCATTTTCTTTAAGGAGATTAACGTTTATCTCTCTTCATCCAACCTTTCAAATCCGCTTTTAGCTCTAATCACTCCAAAAATCGCATGCATGAAAGTATACAACGACCTACTCATCTTCTACTGGCAAGGCAATATATAGTGTTCTCATCGCTCTCGACCTATCCTCCGCCTTCGACATCGTCGACAACTCCATCCTCCTGTCTCGCCTTCGTTATGATTACGGCTTTTCTTCCTCCTCCGTAGCATCGTTGCCTCATATCTATCCGACCGTTCTTTTCGCGTCTAGTCAAATTTATCATGCGCCCCTCCCATCCCTATTTTCTGGGGTGTCCACAAGGTTCAGTCTCAAGTACCCTGCTCTTCTCTCTTCTACTTGGCGATCTATTTCCGTTACTCAAACCTTACTCCTTTAACGTAATGCAATACGCCGATGACATCATCATCTATGATCATGAACCCGCCCATCGCATATAAGATATCGCCATTTCTGCCTCCACATGTATTTCTTATATCTACAAACGTCTCTCCCATCTTCATCTCGTTATAAACCCCGGCAAATCCAAAATGATGTGGATCCTCGTTCGTCAACCTAACATATCTCATCCCCTGTATATTTTGGCTCATCAATCATTCCCATAGTGCATAATCTCACTTTTATAGACTTCCATTTTGATGATCACCTTTCCCTTAAATCCCTTGTCCGCTTCAAGGTCCGATCGTCTAACTTAATTCTCCGTAGCATCCGCCGTATCCGCCCCTTATCGATTTCTGTTCCTTTATGCCTCTGTTTTGATCGCTTCATTTCCTTAAAATCGATTACTGTCTCAGCCTTTTTTGCCAATTCTCCAAAATCCGTCATCCTACCTCTACAACGCATCATCAACTCCGCTGTTCAAGTGCTCCTACGTATCCGTCGCTTCGACCACACATTAATATATCTTACCCAACTTTCCTGGCCCACCATCCACATCCAACTCCGCCTTCTTCTCGTAACTTGACGTCTTATCGTTGTCGGCTCCCCATCGTTCATCAACATCAATTTCTTAGACAACACTAGTCCCACCTATCTACCGCTACGTTCCCGTCATTCCCTCTTACTCCACGCCCCCAATTTCTCTAACAACTACGGTATCAGATCATTCCTCGTCGTCGCCCCACTCGCCTGGAATAAACTCCCTATCAACGTCCGCCACGCTCTCTCCTTTATCACATTCAAATACCTCCTCCGTTCCCACCTTATCGACACATAACTTAAACTTTTGTTTGTTTGTTTTTTCTTCGTGGTCATGTAAGCGTGCGCCAGCACGCATTTGCCACGTGAAAAAATTTTTTTTTAATTATTACCAACCTTTTGTCTGCCCGTGAGGCCTGGATTGAATCCATGTTTCAAGGAAAGGCAGTTGACGTTATTCTGTTCGATTTTAGTCGTGCGTTTGATCGTGTTCCCCATAGTCTCCTCATTCAAACAGTGGCCAACTATGGCATTAATAGCTCAGTTATAGGATGGATTAGAAATTTTCTATCTAACAGATCTTTTAGAGTACAAGTTGGTAGTACCCTATCCTCGCCACATTTAATTACGTCTGGAGTTGCTCAGGGTTCTGTACTAGGACCTTTATTGTTTAGCATGTTCATGAACAGTTTACTCACACAGCTCCATTGTCCGTGTTTAGCATTTGCTGACAACATCAAAATCTGGTGTGAGGTCATATCTGCAGATGACAATATCCGCTTACAGCGTGACATTGACAGGGTTTATACATGGAGTGTTAATACTGGGGTATTGTTAAACATTTCTAAGTGCTGACATATTCATCTCGGCAGGTCCAATGTGTCTTCCTTGTATAGTGTCGGGACATATAGTATTATTTCGACCAATCAGGTTCGTGATCTTGGCATAATTATGCAATCGTCACTTAAAACTAGAATGGATACTGAAAGACGTTGATGTTCAGCAAGGAAGATGATTTATCTAATTAAAACTTGTTTCTTGTCAATATCTCCTCAGTGTTTTGCTCGGCTATATAATGCGCTTGTTCGCCCCCATATCGAATATGCTATTACGGCATCATTCCCTTCTACAAGAGGTGAAATGAGGGATTTTGAGAGAATTATACGTCGTGGCAGCAAGCTCGTTCGAGGATGTAAACTGATGAGTTATAGCGATCGTTTGACTTTAATAGACATGATATCAGTGCAAGCCAGACTACTCGTTCTAGATCTTATTGCGATGTCGTATATAGTAAAGGGGATAGATGGCTACCCAAGTGAATATGTTAAATTAAATGTCCGACAAAGTCGCAGGGGTCATTCTCTCGCTTTACGCGCAAGACAAATTGAAAGGTCGACAATAGTATCGCAATTGTCCCGCAGACTGAGAAAGTTGTGAAACGCATTCCCTCACGACATCATAACTGCGCCATCATTGAGCTAATTTAAAGCCATGATCAACACTTAGATAAGACACGCTGATCAAGGCAACATTAGAAGTTCTTACCCTTGGTTTTGTTGAAATTGATATATTTGTTTAATGTGTTGTAATGTACGATGAGCGGGCAAAACGACCTTCTCGGTCAAAGCTCTGTATATAATAATAAGTATTGGATGCGTAGCTGATTAGGTCCACCAATATTGAAATGTAACGTGCTGCAGTTGGCTAATATTATTATAGAATACAACTGAGGAGCTCAGTACGGCTCTTAATGTTGGACATATGGGTAATATAGAAATAAAAACATAATAGATGAATTGAAGCGACGCGCAGTGTCATCAAAATTTCAATTACAATAATGACTGCACAGTAATAATATCAACTTAAAATCAGAAAAATTTTATATACTCAATCTTTTAAGTGTTACTAAATGTTTACTACAATCAACAATTAAAATGATAAGAGCAAACATTTTTGTACATTTAAATTTTTACTTTCTGTAAAAACAGGTGCTCATGCACCTATTATCGTATTCACGACCTTAGTGTTTCCGCTTCGGACTGTCTTGTCTCAATTTCCAATCATCTTTCTTCCCTTCGCCTTTCTCTGAATCCTGATAAATCCAAAATTATGTGGATCCTACCTCAACGCCTCGGCTTCGAACCTCCCTCCGTATCATTAAATTCTACAATTCTTCCTATCGTTGATAATCTCGTTTTCCTAGGCTTTCATTTCGACAACCGACTTTCACTTAAACCTTTCGTTAGAGAAAAAGTACGCTCATCTACCTTGATACTCCGCAACCTCCGTCAAGTTCGTAGATTGATCGATTTCCCTTCTTGTATGACTCTCATATCATCTCTCCTTTTTTTCTAGACTCGATTATTGTCTTAGTCTATTTTCCAACTCACCTAAATCAACTCTTCTTCCCCTACAACGCATCGTCAACGCAGCTGTCCAAATTCTCCTCCGTCTTCGTCGTTTTGATCATACATCCTACCATCTTGCTTCTCTCGATTTGCCTACAATTTATTGTCGTGTTCAAATTCGTCTTCTTATCGTTGCTTTCCGCCTTGTAACTTTTCATACCCCTTCATTTCTCAACCTTCCTTTTCTTGATAATTCTCGTCCTGTTTACTGTTCCTTGCGTTCCTGTAATTCCCTTCTTTTACATGTCCCAAACTACTCTACCTCCTTTGGACTCCGCTCCTTCCTGGTGGCTGCTCCTCTATCGTGGAATCATCTGCCCATTCATATACGCCAATCAACTTCCCTGCAGTGCTTCAAACGACAAATCCGATCCCATTTTAACAATTTATTTGCTTGACGTTCTCATTTTTGTTTGTGGACTTGTAAGCGTACAGCTTGTACGCATTTGCCACATTAAATAAATTTGTATTATATTTATAAATGAGTAATTATTATAACAAACAGCAGCAAATAAGCTACAAGCTCGTGTCGTTTACAAATCATGATAAAAAACGTCAACAAATAAAGAATTCAGTCAATAAGAAGTCGCAAATTCCTTCTCTCGGATTCGATGGCTTTCTTGATAGCATCACTAGATATACTACGAGAGATATTCAGACACTTTAGTGCATTCCACTCATTATTTACGCTGGTTGCAAATCGAAGGTGGCAGAAATTCTTGTAGTAGGCTTTATTAATTTTCACACATGCCAACGAGTTTCTCGTCTATCATTCACAGATAGTCAGCTGGAGAGACCCCCCAAAGCCATAGAAAAAGGTTTGACTGCAGTTGATAAACCACTGGCCGATCTGCAATATTTTAAGGTGCCGAGATGTAGAGATGTCAAACGTATAGCAAATCTCAAATTGTTGAAATTCGAAATCATGCGCGACCCTTTACGTAACAGGTGTAGTAGGCTTTATTAATTTTCACACATGCCAACGAGTTTCTCGTCTATCATTCACAGATAGTCAGCTGGAGAGACCCCCCAAAGCCATAGAAAAAGGTTTGACTGCAGTTGATAAACCACTGGCCGATCTGCAATATTTTAAGGTGCCGAGATGTAGAGATGTCAAACGTATAGCAAATCTCAAATTGTTGAAATTCGAAATCATGCGCGACCCTTTACGTAACAGGTTCTCAATGTCACGGGATTCCCTGAAGTCTCTGGATAAGTTACAGGTAAACCGTATTCAAGGATGGATAGAATATATGGGCAAAATGGTAGCTTGAACATTGATGGACATATCCGATCAAAAGACTTAAAAACATCTATAAAATACGATAGCTTTGATTACAAATATATCTAGTGTGGACATTAGTTTTTAAACTGCTAGTCATCATCACATCAAGATTTTTGAATTAATTTACTTAGCTTATCTGAATCGAACCTATTGGTTAGGAAGAACTAATGGACATATGCGCACATTTAGAGGGGTTAACCCTCAAACCATTTTTCGATGCATATTTTTCTAGACATGTCAGCATATCTTGAAGGATCTTAACATCCCTCTCATATCTAATACGCCGCCATATCTTAACATTGTCAGCATGTATAACGACATCAGAATGAATTACATATAGGAGATCATTGATATGGGCAATAAAAAGAAATTGTGAGATAACAGCACCCTACGTTTGTTTTTGATTATTCTGTCATCAATAAGTCATATTCTCAATAATCTGATAGTGTATCATCCAGTAATCATATAAGCCTTATCGCCCTTTCTCGTCTTTATCTGCCTCTTCATAGTTTAACTGCTCTGTTGTTCTACAAACCTTTAAACTTCTTCTTTTTAATTCTTATTATTGCTGAATGTATATTAATAATAATACAAATTTATTTTATGCGGCAAATGCGTATAAGCTGTACGCTTACAAGTCCACAAACAAAAATGAAAAAGTTAAGCAGATAAATTGTTTAAATGTGATCGGATTTGTCGTTTGAAGCACGGCGAGGAAGTTGATTGGTGTATATGAATGGGCAGATGGTTTTACGATAGAGGAGCAGCCGCAATGAAGGAGCGGAGTCTAAAGGAGGTAGAGTAGTTTGGGACATGTAAAAGAAGGGAATTACAGGAACGCAAGGAACAGTAAACAGAACGAGAATTATCAAGAAAAGGAAGATTGAGAAATGAAGGGTATGAAGAGTTACAAGGCGGAAAGCAACGATAAGAAGACGAATTTGAACACGACAATAAATTGTAGGCAAATCGAGAGAAGCAAGATGGTAGGATGTATGATCAAAACGACGAAGACGGAAAAGAATTCGGACAGCTGCGTTGACGATGCGTTGTAGGGGAAGAAGAGTGGATTTAGGTGAGTTGGAAAATAGACTAAGACAATAATCGAGTCTAGAAAAAAGGAGAGATGATATGAGAGTCATACAAGAAGGGAAATCGATCAATCTACGAACTTGACGGAGGTTGCGGAGTATCAAGGTAGATGAGCGTACTTTTTCTCTAACGAAAGGTTTAAGTGAAAGTCGGTTGTCGAAATGAAAGCCTAGGAAAACGAGATTATCAACGATAGGAAGAATTGTAGAATTTAAATGATACGGTGGGAGGTTCGAAGCCGAGGCGTTGAGGTAGGATCCACATAATTTTGGATTTATCAGGATTCAGAGAAAGGCGAAGGGAAGAAAGATGATTGTAAATTGAGGCAAGACAGTCCGAAGCGGAAACACTAAGATCGTGAATACGATAAATAGATATTATAAACAAATATTAACACATATTATACATAAACAAATTTTATACATAAACATACTATGTATAATCATGGCTCTAGTTCTCCATCTAATACTTTCTTTGCTGAACTACCTAATCTGCTCTCACATATCTTACTCTCGTCCACTCCTCCGCTTTTACTGAGCGATATCAACATTTGTTTGGACCGTCATTGGCTTTTTGATACCTAAACTCTTATCACCACTTTTCGCGATTATAACTATTTTACCATGTCTTTGCTACCCACTCCTACCCCTACTAACATTCTTAGTGGTGTTATTGATTTAGTTGCTATTCATAGTAGCATATATTCATATGTCTTTATCTGTATTTTGGATATCGGTATATTCGACTATTTTCTTATCATCATATATTTCTATTCTACGCCCTTATTTATCTGCGTCTCATATTGTCCACCGACAGTGGAAACGTCTCGATCTTCCTATTTTTTCATTCTCTGATAATTTTCTCTCCTTTCGTGTCTTCGTATTTTACACTCCAACGTTAGAACTACCTGTATAATCGCTTTGATTCTGGACTCTCTTCTATACTCGACAAAAGTCTTCCCTGCCAACTTTTTACTCCTCATCGAACATAATATGTACAACGGTTTGACTCAGACCGTATGGGTTCAGTGTCTTCTACGTCGTTCGTCTAGAACCTATTTTCGTTTTCTCAAGCATTCTTCTACTTTATACCAATTGATATTCACAGCAAGTATTTAGCTCTTGGCAGATCTCACCTCTAATTCGAATTCTCTTCATATCATTTAAGATATAAATGGAATACTCTCAACACTATACTGTCGCGTTCTACTTTTGTTAGTATTCTCAATCTGTTGATAAATTTTGTTTATCTTCAATTAAACCTCGATTCAATTATCCTAGCCATTCATTTTTTTTCTAAAATATTTGGTCATTCAACTTGCTCCTCTCATAACCTCAATGTTTAACTCTTCCATTTACAGTGGCTATTTTCCTACCGCTCAAAAATCCGCCATAAATTGACCACTACTCAAGAAGCCATCCTTTGATCCTTTGTTGTCTTCCTCATATCGTCATATCTCTAACCTTCCAATTGTCTCCAAATTTTTAAAAGTCTTGTATTGAACCAGGTTAACACCCATATTTTTCGTCCAACCAAATTCTCCTTTCCAATCTGCTTTCCGATCTCACTACTCCACTGAGTTGTCCTGTCATAAAGTTTTCTATGACTTACTTCTTGCCAGTGAAAAGAAAGTCTGCGGTGTTGTAATTTTCTCTCTACCTTTTTACTGCGTTTTGACATTGTTGACCATTCCATCCTCCTTCATCGCCTTCGCCACAACTATGATTTTTCTTCTGCTAATGTAGAAGAAAAGGCTTACTTATCCGTTGTATATTCTAATGTCTTTCTCTACCCCTTCTTTACTTTCGAGTGGCGTTTCTAACAGCTTTGTGCTAAGACAAATTATTTTCTCCCTTCTGCTTAACGATCTCTCCGGCATTACATGTGATCATAGCTTACGAAATCATGCAATATGCTGATGACATTCTCCTTTACTCTCCCTCTTCTGATCATATTATGGATGATCTCTCCGTCTATTTACGAGAAAGCTAACTAAAAATGTCGGCCAGCAACTCAAGTCCGTCAAGGAAACTTACATCGAAAATCAAATTGGATGCCACAACAAGAACTGCAATGTTTGGACTCATTTTACTAATCCTTTCACTGACGAAGGCAACGTTTCAGGACGGAATTTCCTCTGCGGCTTCTGTTGTGATGACCTCGTATGTAAGCTAATGAAGCATGACCACTCAAACGGTGGAGACGTTCTGGAGGTTAACGAAACAGAGTTGTGCTCAATAAATGAACTTAATGATGTCTCTCAATCGACTCAGACCGCTGTTATACATGGATCATCAACAAACGACAAAATATCTTCCAAGCTATCGTCGTCATCCGTTTGCTTACTAACTCCTTCGCCATCTATGAATCCCGTTCTTGAAACTTCTCTTACACACACTCATCATTTAACTACGGATAAAACTTTCATTAATCTTTATCTTCCTAACAATGCAAACAGTAAAGGCCTTCATCTCGTACCTTATTTTTCCTAATCATCCCCACATCTAAATACATCTCATACCTCTTTCTTCTCTTCAGTACTCCTTCTCCACACCTAAAAATCGTTTTCCGACATAGTTCAATGCATCCTTTGTACTCTCCCAACGATTTAAACTTCTTACCACTTCGTCTACTTGTCGTATCTTTTCTGACCGCTCCCCTTCTGATATTGCGCAGCTCAATTTAGCTCGCATTCAGAAACAGCGACGTGAAACAAACGGCGAGTCATCCTTATCTGTACGTCAAATCAACGGAAATTTTCACGTTGTACACACAAGGCCAAAAATCCGATGACTTCCCATATCTCCCCCTTGTCTTCTTCGCAAGTTGATCACGCTCCTGAGCATACTTTTTGTCTTAGTCTATTCAACACTCGCTCCATTCTTCATAAAGCTGATGACGGCCAAAAATTATTATTATGATGAAGGCCAATTTATTAATTAATTATTATTTATTAATTATTAATTAATTATTAATTAATTAATAATTAATAAATAGATAATTAATTATCTATTAATTAATTATATAATTAATAGATAATTATCTATTATCGTTAGATAATTGATCTTCAATCAATTATCTATCGATATTCTATGCATTACTGAATCCTGGCACTCTGACTCCGACGATCTTGCGATTCGTCGTCTATGTCGCTCAAGTTGTTCTCTAGTTAAATCAGCTCGTCCAATTGCATCTCATACATCTACTACTTCTAATCATGTCGGTATTATTAACATTGCTCGTCACCCAATGTATCTACGTAAAATTATCGTTAACATCCGTTATACTTTGTTCGAATTACTCATATGCAGATTATCAAGTCCTTTCTCTCTGGAACTTGTGATTGTATACCATCCAGCTTCAGTTGCTCCCTCACGTATCTTCTTTAACGGCCTTGCAGATCTTATGTCCCACTGTTCATTGTCATATACCTTCTTTTGTTCCGGTGACTTTAGCATTCGTATTGATCGCCCGGCTGACTCTGACTCTATCACTTTAACTAATCTTTTTTTCTGCTTTTAACAATAAATTACTTTCAACAAGCCCAACTCATATTCTCGGCGTGCTCTCGACATCATTGCTGTTCCTAACTGCTTCAATGAATATACCTCCTTGACAATTACTGATCCTGGTTTGTCCAACCATTTCCTTGTCACTCTTACTCTTACTCGTCCCCATCCTCCTTCTCCGCCTTTACTATTATCCACATCAAGTCGACACTGTAAACTTCTCGATATCCCTATTCTCTGCACAGCCTTACTCAATTCTTCACTCTTTTCACTTCCATCTTAACTATCTCTCCCGATGATCTCTTCATTCTGTTTGATTCTGAACTTACGAACATCCTTAATAACCTTCTGCTTATTCGATCACGACGTTTTCAGCGGTCGCGCCATGATCCCTTGTTCGATTCAGACTGTAGTCTTTCTAAGCGTCGGCTCTGTCACTCTGTTCGTGTTTAATCGCATTCTTTAACGTTCTCTAACCTCACTCACTCCAAATCTCCTTACTTCCTATCTTTCTCTCCGCCGTTCCCATCTCATTCTTATGCGAACTAAAAGTACTCTCTTTTGGCAAAATCAACACGAGTCCTCTTCCAACTCTAAATCCTATTGGAAAATCTTAAACTCAATTCTTTCACGATCATCTACCCCTTGCAACATAAATACTGATGAATTTTCTTCTTATCTGCAATCTAAGCTATATAATTTAATTTCCGTTCTATCCATATGCCCCTTGTATCCTCACATCTCTTAAATCCACCTTTTTCCCGTTTCTTCTGACGAAGTGTTATCGCTTCTTTGTTCAGTACCTAATAAAACCTCTCCTTCTGGCTCAATTCCCACCCACTGTCTTAAAAAATCTGCTCATATATATCACCCTTCCTAACCACTTTGTTTAAGTTGCATATCCGCAGCCGCACATTTCCTTCCAATTGGAAATGCGCCACTAATCGCCATATCTTCAAAAAGCAATCTATCGACCCTTCACATTCTAATTTATTGACAACAAATTGAGCCGAGGATCTTTACAAGTTGCTTCACAAAATAAAAAGAATAAAAAGAATAAGAGTCGTTTTGTCCCTCCCTCATCAGATGAACTACTGAAAATCCCACCGTTGTCTTGAGAAGGAAGGGTCATCATCCAGTAGGGCGCAAAAACTTGAAGCAGTAGATGACAAAACGGTCGCACTCTGAAGCGAATTCCAAGATCGTACGACTCGTTTGGCAAAGCAGGAAACTGCATGAATGTACCTTTGTGTTTTCAGCATCAGGGGGTGTCCGCGAAAAGAAGGTTAACCTCTCAGTTAAAAAAAGGATTTATTTTAACGTGGCAAATGCGTGCCAGCGCACGCTTACATGACCACAAAAAAAACAAGACTGTGAATCAGGTGTCGAGAAGGTGTGAACGGAGGAGGTGTTTGAATGTGATAAAGGAGGGGGCGCGGCGGACGTCGAGATGGAGTTGATTCCAGGCGAGTGAGGCGACGACGAGGAAGGATCAGAGACCGTAGTTGTTGGAGTAATTAGGAATGTGGAGTAAGAAGGTATGACAGGAACGAAGCGATAGCGAGTTGGGGCGAGTATCGTCTAAGAAAGGAAGGTTGATGAACGATAGGGAGCCGACAGCGATGAGACGAAAAGTAACGAGAAGAAGGCGGAGTTTGATGCGGATGTGGATGGTGGGCCAGGAGAGTTGGGCAAAATATGTGGATGTGTGGTCGAAGCGACGGAGACGAAAGAACACTCGAACGGCGGTGTTGATTATTCGTTGTAGGGGTAGGATGATGGATTTTGGAGAATTGGCGAAAAGGCTCAGGCAGTAATCGATTTTAGGGAAAAGAAGAGACATACAAGAACGGAAGCCGATAAGGGGGCGGATACGGCGGATGTCACGAAGAATTAAGTTAGACGAGCGGACCTTGTCACGGACGAAGGGTTTAAGAGAAAGGTGATCATCGAAATAAAAGTTTAAGAAAGTGAGATTGTGGACTATGGGGATGATCGATGAGGCAAAATGTACAGTGGGAGGAGATATGTTTGGTTTACGGGGGAGGATCCACATTATTTTGGACTTTTTGGGGTTTAGAATGAGATGGAGATTGGAGAGACGTTTGTAGTTTGAAGAAAGACAGTTGGAGGCAGAAATGTCGATATCGTGTATGCGATGTGCGCGTGCATGAGTATAGATTAGAATGTCATCGGCATATTGCCTGACCTTAAAGGAGTAAGGTTTGATAAACAGAGATAGATCGCCAAGCAGAAGAGAGAAAAGCAGGGGACCTAGGACTGAACCTTGTGGGACCCCGCAAAAAATAGGGATGGGAGGGGAGGATGATGAATTAGAACAGACGCGAAAGGAACGGTCGGATAGATATGAGGCGAACCATGCTACGGAGGAGGAAGAAAAGCCGTAATCATAACGAAGGCGAGAAAGGAGGACGGAGTGGTCGACAATGTCGAATGCGGAGGAGAGGTCGAGGGAGATGAGAACACTATATAGAGCCTTGTCTCGAGAAATGAGTAAGTCGTTGTACACTTTTATGCATGCGATTTCTGTCGAGTGATTAGAGCGGAAAGCGGATTGAAAAGGAGGGTAGAGATTGGATGAGGAGAGATAAGCGTTGATTTGTATTAAGATGAGGCGTTCTAAGAGCTTAGAAAGAGTAGGGAGTAGTGAAATAGGGCGATAGCTAGAAGGAAGGGAGGGGTCGAGCGATTGTTTCTTAAGGAGGGGACGAACGATTGCGGATTTCCAGTGTGAAGGGAAGATACGACTGCGGATGGACGAGTTAAACAAGGTTGTGAGAAATGGGGATATCGATGAGCATATAGATTTTAATATGTGAGTAGGCAGGGGATCGGCAGGTGAGGTTTTGTTGGGCAAGGACATGAGGACAGATGATACTTCAGTTGCAGTAGATGTGACAGTGGATGATCTTTAGTATGCAGAATTTTCCAAACAAGAGAGAGATCTCGCTTGTCACGGATATATCGCTGACAAGGCATATTTAATATCGGGAGTCGTTTTGCGTAGCCAAAAATATGCAGCCCTGAGACTAATTTAGTTGTTAATCTGAACACTTTCTCCAATGCATGACGCTCATAAGTAGTTTCGGGATAACAAGCTGGCGATGTGTATAAGATATGGCTCAAGAAAAACGCATTTGCTAAGGTATGGTAGCATAACGGATCTATGCCTATCAGAGCTCGATGAGTATGCCCTATTTAGCGTTTTGTGATGCAACACACGTAGTCTGAATGCTTTCGAATGGATAAGTCAGCACAAGCCCAAACTCCCAAATCTTTATATAAGTGGGTTCTTTCGATACTAATTGAACCAACCTGGTACTCACCTCCAATATGATCACATGATCTTCGTGATATACGCATACATGTACATTTAGCGGAATTGATGCTCAAGTATTTTCGTTTAGACCAATTGAATATAACGTTGACGTCGCTTTGTAAATGCTGTTTATCAAGATCGGAAATAATAGGTCGCCAAACTTTAAGATCATCTGCATATAATAAACTGAATGAACTGATATTTGGTATCAAATCGTTGATATAAAGACTGAATAAGATGGGGCCCAATACACTTCCCTGTGGGACACCTAACAACACTGGAAATGTACTCGACAGTGACTCACTTACTCGTACGACACTTTGTCGGTTGGAATGGAATACACGAATCCAGTTTATGATCCTCTTATCGAGATGAATGTGCCCCAACTTTTCAATAAGACGCGTGTGATTAACTGAGTCGAAAACTTTTGAGAAATCAAAGAAAATGACATCAACTGGTATACCTTGATCATAATAGTGATACCAATTTTCACGTGCATGTACAAGATTAGTAGTCGTGGAATAACCTTTTCGGAAGCCATGCTGTGCTGGGTTCAAAATTGGAAATCTATTTAGAAATTATATTATTCGTCGCTTAATCAATCTCTCTAGCACACGACAACACACGCAAGTGAGACTAATAGGCCTATAATTGTCAATGGACGAACTATCCCCGTCCTTATAAATAGCACAGATGATGGAATTCTGCCAATCAGAAGGAACAACGCCAAAAGCAACAGACGCAGAGAAAATATTGTAAAGTGGATGACATATTATGTCAGCGATGTTGCGCATATATACGGGCAGTAAGCTATCTGGACCCGCACCTGCTTTGCATTTAAGTTTCCGATGCTCTTGGAGAACATCATCACATCGGAAGAGGTCTCTGGTGTCATCTCCGGGCGATTCAAATGTACACGGATCACCCATTGTCACATCCTTATGGTCAAGATTCAAAGAATGGAAATGATTTCTAAACATATTTGATATCTGCAAAGAATCAATTATGAATTTCCCATCGTCACGTTGTATGCAATTTATAGGTTTACAGCGCATATGCTTAGCAGTCACATACCTAAAGAAAGAGCGGGGATCACGGTGACAGTTTATATTTAGCTGTTTTTCGAGAGATCGCCTACCAGTTCGCTTCATGGACGTAACGAGGTTTCGCTATTTCTTATAAGTGCTGAAATTAGCTCTGTCTTTACGATAGTCATTAAAGGCCTTACGTCTCATCTTTAAAGCATGTTTTATGTCGCTATTAAACCAAGGCGGTGAGATTGATGTCAAACAGTGTTTACTCTGAAGAGGTGAGAAACGATTAAGGAGGTGGTACAGAGTATCCCTGAAAAACTGCCATGAATATTCGACGCCAACATCAAAAGCATCCAACCACTTTACCCCAACGAGATATTTATTTACTAGAGCAAAGTCAGTTCTGAATGGGTTTACAGACGACGTCGGATTTACGCCATGTGAGTAGACATCGCTCAGACCAATCGAAATGACCACATGATCTGAATGACCTATTGGGTCCAGATAGCTTAATCTATCGAGAATGTCATATGGTACAGTAAGGCATAAATCCAAAAGTGAATGTGAATCCTGTGAAAATCTTGTACTCTGACTGACATGTTGCTTAAGAGCCAAGCTGTTTATTAAGCCAAGTAGCTTCAAACTCTCGACATCCGAGTCATTGGAAGTGTAATTAACCCAATTGACAGATGGCATGTTGAAATCACCTAGTACAGCAAATCTATCACAATAACTACTTCTCTCCATTAAAGCAGCTATGCTATCTGTGTTTGATCTTGAAGAACGATACACAGTCAATACCGTTATTGAGTGTTGACAATATAGCCTAATACACAATGCTTCATTATGGTTAATAGCATCACTAAGAGTTTCAATTACTCGGAATTGAAGCCTATTAGAGATATACGCGATAACACCTCCTCCAATCTTGCCTGTTCTATCACTTCTACTTATGCTGTATCCCTCAATGAATATATCTACGACTGCTATTGACGAGCTAAGCCAAGATTCTGTGAAAATACCTACATCTGGTACGATATCTTGAAAGAGACATTTTATTTCATCTAGCTTATTAAGTAGACTACGAATATTCGAGTAAATGATTTTTAAACCACCATTATTTGTGCTCAACTTAAAGGAAGAATCGCGAAGAGATTTTCGAAATTCACGAATACACCGATCGACATTGAGGCAAGGTGAAACAGTAAATATTTCGCGTCTTAGGCGGAGGGCGCCAAAGTGGTAAGAAGGTTTGCAGGATTGAGCACATCTGATAGTTTCCTACCAATGAATATGTAGACGCCTCCGCACAACTCGAAAATTTTGTATTGTCAAATTTTTTTTTCTCCCAAATCTAATCGACATGCTAACTCTGATTTAGCCTCTTTCAAACGTAATCGATCATCTATGCTCAGATCGCGTAGCAGACGTATACTCAACCCTTTCAAACGATATGCGCCGTTAAAGATTATGTGAATAATTTCAGCGGAGTTGAACACTACTTTAAGCAGTCTGGGTCTCAACTCATTACTTATCTTACCGAGACGAAAAGCGAATTTTATCTTCATGCTCTTAACAACTTCGTCTTGACATTCATGCAATACCACCGAAAGAATGGATTGTAGATGTCCCAAGTCGCCGTCTAATCGTGCCTGGCTATTTATAGCGACAGATTCCTTTACGTTTGCAATAATTAAACACTGTTCACGGTTATGAAAGTCTTCCCTTCTTCGAGGTACCTGACGAGAGTCATATGCAGATGCCATGCTATTAAGTGAAGGAGTGTCTTGAGAGTTAATCACATTTGCTTTTGAAACACCTCTAAGAAGTACAGATCTAGTCATGCCTACATCATGTTGAATGTTACCTGGCGTCATTATTGAGGATTTTATGGATTCATGTTGAGGTTGTGCGGTTATTACTGAAGATCGTCGTCGCGATATTTGCATTTGCGAGTTGTGAGCCATTTCTGAGCGGACAGCAGATACGTTCGGTTCGTCGTTATCCACCCGGTTGTTATTACTACCAGATTGTGATTTGGGGATGTTAGCCAAGGTAGCACGTTTGTGTAGATTGCATTCAGCTGATACGTATTCGGTAGAAGCTACGTTTACCGGGATAGATCTATTTGGAACTTAAGCAAATCCGTCACACTGCAATACCTTTTCCAATTGCTTTAAACGTTCAATCAACACATTGATTTGCTTCGCCGCACAAAATCCGCAATAGAATGGTGGCCCGTCACGTGTATCATCACCCACATCACAAATTTGTATTACCGATGTCCAAATTTGACAACCGCTAGTTGAACATTCCACTTGTACACTCTCGAATTTCCTGTTGTTGCCGGTATCCCCTGAGTTTGCTTGCCTTCCTCTTGATATATTTTTCTTCTTGGCACACATTATCAGGATTCTCGATTCGTCTTTGCGTGTTCAAATATAATTGAACAATTATTGTATGTATTTTATTGTAAGAATTTTAATAACCAAGACTTTTAAACTCCGTTGAAGTAATCCTATCATCTTCGTACCGTAATATCTCACTTCTCTCAACCCTCTCTAAACTACTGGAACGTCTTGTTCTCGAGCAAGTTAATGCATATCTCTTTTCCTCCAACTTGTTCTCTCCCTTCCAAGCTGCTTTTCGCTCTTATCACTCCACTGAAATTGCATGTCGTAAAGTTTATAACGACTTACTTATCTCGCACGATCAAAAATTATGTAGTGTCATAGTTTCTCTTGATCTATCATCTGCTTTCGACAATGTCGATCACTCGATTCTTCTCCGTCGTCTTCGTAATGATTATGGCTTCTCTTTACACACTATGGTTTGGTTTTCTTTATATCTATCTAACCGTACTTTTCGCGTTTGTTCTAACTTTTCTCTCTCACATCCCTTCCATTGTTCCATAAGACTCCGAATTAGGCCATTTGCTTTTCTTTCTTCTCGGTGATTTGTCTCCTATTTCTCATACATTTAACTTCCATGTTATGCAATATTCCGATGACATTCTCATCTATGCTCACGAACCTGCTTATCGTATTCATTATCTTAATGTTTCTGCTTACGACTGTCTTGTCTCAATTTCCAATCATCTTTCTTCCCTTCGCCTTTCTCTGAATCCCGACAAATGTAAAATTATGTGGATCCTACCTCGACGCTTCAGCTTAGAACATCCCTCCGTATCATTAAATTCTACAATTTTTCCTATCGTTGATAATCTCGTTTTCCTAGGCTTTCATTTCGACAACCGACTTTTACTTAAATATTTCGTTGGTGATAAAGTACGCTCATCTACCTTGATACTCCACAATCTCCGTCAAATTCGTAGATTGATCGATTTCCCTTCTTGTATTACGCTCATATCTTCTCTTCTTTTCTCAAGACTTGATTACTGTCTTAGTCTATTTTCCAACTCACCTAAATCCACTATTCTTCCTTTACAACGCATCATCAACGCAGTCGTCCGAGTTCTCCTCCGTCTTCGTCGTTTTGATAATACATCCCACCATCTTGTTTCTCTCGATTTCCCTACTATTTATTGTCGTGTTCAAATTCGCTTTTTTATCATTTTTTCGCCTTATAACTCCTTATACCCCTTCATTTCTCAACCTTCCTTATTTCGATAATTTTCGTCCTGATTACTGTGCTCCGCGTTTCCGTAATTCCCTTCTTTTACATGTCCCAATCTACACTACCTCTTTTGGCTTCCGCTCCTTCGTTGTGGCTGCTCCTCTCTTGTGGAATCAACTGCCTATTCATATCCACCAATCAGCATCAATGCCGTGCTTCAAACGCCAAATCCAATTCCATTTCAACAATTAACTAATTAACCTGTGACTTTTGATGTTCTCTTTTTAGTGGTCATGTAAGCGTGCATTTTGCACGCATTTGCCACATTAAATAAATTATTGTATTATTACAAGGGATACCTCAACATTTGTTGCTCCGTGAGAGCTTTCTCTAATTAACAAGTGGCTTATAAAAAACAAATTAATTCTGAACAGCAACATGTAGAGATATTATTATCGAAATTTTAGCTCAAATAAACTCAGGTGAAGAGAAATGTCGTTATTTACTTTTCAGATCAATATGCTCTTAAATATTGTCAGCCTAGTGTCTGGGTCATGCAAAAACGAAGATAACTACATTCAGTGGCTTTAAGATATTGGTGAATATGACGCTTTCCTTCTCTTATTCGGATTTGAAGGTCTCATAAAGACAAACTTATTTTGTAATACCCATCAAAATTAAACAAATATGGAGTACATTTAAATGTGCACGATTTATGTGTCCTGGAAATAGAAACAAAGAAAGTAGACATTTTATTTCGGCACTAAAGGGCGTTTGGTTTGAAAATTGTCGTATTGAATAGCGCAAAGCTTTTTTGGTATAGCTTTTTCGAATTTCAAAATTTTTTTGCTAAGGTTCTTGAAGCTGCTCGTATCCCGCTTACCTGGCATCGTCCGCCGCGATTGGATCCTTCGGGGGGGGGTGGCAGACCCCGGGTGGTTCAGTCGTAAGGTGGCGAGTTGGATTGGTTGGAGGGCTCTGATTCATCTAGACATCAGCTTGTAGGAGGTTTTGGAAGACTACAGATGAACAATTATGGTTCTGCTGTGTATCGAACGTTGTCTAAGTACTGGCTGATGTGTTGTGTTCTGTTCTGTTGCCTTGTGTTATCTTTCTATTAAGAAAATATTTATTTATTTATTTAGAATTTTTTATTTTCATTTTAGCTTACATATTGTATCGCAAATGGTTTTGATGTGAATACGACCCAAATTGAGTGCCGTCTGTCTGCTGATGACACAACGTTATACTCTAATAAAGTTGCTGATTGACCGAATTACTGCAGCGAGGTCATGTAAGAAATGGGTATCAAAGAGCAAGATAAATCGCTAATCGATGGGAAAGGCGTAATAATCCATATGGACATAGCTAAAATCGGCAAAAGAAAATACGATCAAGATGGTATAGTGGAAGGAAATAAATTTTAGATATAATTGATGAGGCTGGAGATCCCAGGTAGATAATTATATTTATATCTTTTTTAATATTAAAGGATTGAGATATGCATGAATAAACGCCGCGATGCTGACACTCTAATCCCCTAAATCATAAAACATGTCAAATCTGGTAATGCTCAATTATATATATCAAAAATATATCAAAAATATATATACACGACCAATATGGGCAAAAAGAAGCGTGTGCAGTCATCAGTCGAAGTCTTGAACTACGAATCAAATCAAGTACAGTGTTCCAAACCAGGATGTGATATTTGGACATCAGTAACCGGTACAACTAATCAACTTATCGATTTCAAGATGAAAACATTCCTATGCGGCTACTGTGCGTCAGCTGAACTGGACTCACTGCGTGCCTTGATTCAAAAAAACTAAAAACAGCCAAGCCTGCACACATAAATATTCTTAATAATAATACAATAATTTATTTAACGTGGCAAATGCGTGCAAAATGCACGCTTACATGATCACTAACAAACAAAAAAGAACCTCAAAAGTCACAGATAGTTAGTTAATTGTTGAAATGGAATTGGATTTGGCGTTTAAAGTACGGCATAGATGTTGATTGGCGGATATGAATAGGCAGTTGATTCCACAAGAGAGGAGCAGCCACAACGAAGGAGCGGAAGCCAAAAGAGGTAGTGTAGATTGGGACATGTAAAAGAAGGGAATTACGGGAACGCAGAGCACAATACACAGTACGAGAATTGTCGAGAAAAGGAAGGTTGAGAAATGAAGGGGTATGAGAAGTTATAAGGCGAAAAGCAATGATAAGAAGACGAATTTGAACACGACAATAAATGGTAGGCCAATCAAGAGAAACAAGATAGTGGGATGTATGATCAAAACGACGAATACGGAGGAGAACTCGGACGGCAGCGTTGATGATGCGTTGTAAAGGAAGAAGAGTGGATTTAGGTGAGTTGGAAAATAGACTAAGACAGTAATCAAGTCTTGAGAAAAGAAGAGAATAAATGAGAGTCATACAAGAAGGGAAATCGATCAATCTACGAACTTGACGGAGATTGCAGAGTATCAAGGTAGATGAGCGTACTTTATCACCAACGAAATATTTAAGTAAAAGTCGGTTGTCGAAATGAAAGCCTAGGAACACGAGATTATCAACGATAGGAAGAATTGTAGAATTTAATGATACGGAGGGATGTTCTAAGCTGAAGCGTCGAGGTAGGATCCACATAATTTTACATTTGTCGGGATTCAGAGAAAGGCGAAGGGAAGAAAGATGATTGGAAATTGAGACAAGACAGCTGGAAACAGAAACACTAAGATCATGAATACGATAAGCAGGTTCGTGAGCATAGATGAGAATGTCATCAGCATATTGCATAACATGAAAGTTAAATTTATGATAAATCGAAGACAAGTCACCGAGAAGAAGAGAGAAAAGCATAGGGCCTAATACGGAGCATTGTGGAACACCGGTCGGGATGGATGAAGGATGGGAGAGAGAAGAGTTAGAATAGACTCGAAATGTACGGTTTGATAGATATGAAGAAAACCATGATACAGTGGGTAAAGAGAAACCATAATCATGACGAAGGCGACGTAGAAGAATCGAGTGATCGACGATGTCAAAAGCAGACGATAGATCAAGAGAAACTATGACACTACATAATTTATGATCGCGCGAGATTAGTAAGTCATTATAAACTTTAAGACAGGCAATTTCAGTAGAGTGATTAGAGCGAAAAGCGGTCTAATACTACTAAAAGCGGTCTACTTAACTGCGGTCCATTTCGATTCCAAATTCCCTAATATCTATCTACGAAAAAGCGCTTGCGCGTAGAATCCGCGACAATTTAAGTAGGCGTAACTTAATCCCATCAAGTTTTCATGGGTTTGTCAAAGGGCGCTCGATCCATTCAGCAATTGATGAAGTGCATCAGTTTTGTCAGGTTAACAGTCATCAGCATGCTGTGGCTGTTTTTCTTGACTTTTCTGCTGCATTTGACCGCATATACATTCCCTTCGTTATCTCCTCTCTCATGTCCCTCTGGCTGCCTGCGAGAATTGTTAGCTCGGTAGAGATATTGCTGTACACCGAGCGGTTCTACTATGAAGACGTCCCTGATGTACGTCAGTTCTACCCTATTACAGGTGTGCCTCAAGGTTTCCCACTTCTTCTATCTTATATCTTGCTAGCTCCATTGTTCCCTGCAAGGCTTTCAAACGCAATCAACATCTTGTGGCATATGCTGATGATATCACATTTATGTTTTCTGGACGCAGGGGTGAAGATGTAGTCTCGGACGTCAGCTGATTCTTTGTAAGATTAAAAGATCAGTCATCCCATTCTAATCTTATTCTAAACTCTGAAAAATCGCAGTGGCACTCATGCAACAAAAAAGAAACTTAAAAGACTAGAACTCTCTGCACTCTCCTCCATTTTGCAACCTCAACCACTCCCGATCTTCACGTGTTGAGTAAAATATCTGGACTTACCGTTTCGGTGATCTGGATTGCGAAAGTTGACCTGGATATACTTAAACGTATCATAAAGAGAGGTAGGTGGCCTCTGAAACGGGTCCAGTATCTGTCATTGAATGGGAAACCCCAAGTGCGTCTTTGGGATACTGGGGCTATCTAGGGATTGGTCTTATTCTCTAGAAGACGTTCTACAGAACATATACTAAGGTTTCTTAGGCTCTTCATTGCGCGATTACCGACCATAGACCGCCTTGATTGGATTCTTCTGGGGGTGTGAAAGACCCCGAACGGTTTAATCGGAATACGGCGTGTTGGATTGGCTGGAGCGCTCAGATCCCACTGAATCTGAAGCAGTGAATTGTATTGCTGAAGACTGGTGTTGTTCCAAGAAATTAAAATAATAATAACTCAAAAACATTATCGTTGTCATTAATTAGCCTATCTTACCTGTTAGCTGTTATTTATTTAAGAAAATCTGTATTTATTTATAGAATCACACTCAAAAGCGATAGAAGAACATTATGAAAGCACCAGTATTAACAAAGTTGTGACAGGCTACAAACGAAAACAAGAGGGGTGAAACGAAAATGTTTGAAAGATAACGCAGCCACTCCGAACCCGAATCAATGAAATTGCAAAGGATGTGGAAAAAGTAGACACCAACACGGATATGCCGATATATGTAGACACACATGCCGATACTGCTAACATTTGAAAATTTTTGAAAGAGTCTGCATAAAAAATCATAGTCTGACAACGCAATAAATATTAAAGATGAAGATATCAAGTAAACATAAATCACATGTGAATACTTTGTTTTTAACGTGGTCGCAAACGACACTAACGCGAAGCATTCTCATCGATGACATTACGATTCCGATGTTGATAGACTTTGGCGCAAACGTTAACATAATTGAAGGACAAATTTTCGAACTTTTACGATCACAGAGGCCCAAGATCAAATTAAAAAGATTATACAACAACCCAAAGCATGACATCACTACAAACAATTTAACAACTAAAAATGGTTGTGATGACATTCTCATATGTGCCAAAGACACATCGGATCACGACAAATCACTTAAGGTCGTACTGTACACACTTGAAACACAAAGCTTAGCTTTGGTATAAGATAAATGTGTTTTTCACTAAGTATAAATCGAATTTCGTGTATGTGTCATCAACAAACACGGAGCCCGTACATCGTATTCAAAATTCGAGGCTATTCGATACTTTAAAACGCCACAAACAAATCAAGACGTTAGTAGTTTTTTGGGACTAGTAAACTACTTAACACGTTTCACACCAAACCTGAAATAATAAACATAATGCTCATTCATAATGAGTTACGGTATCTAATTGTTTTGGATAGACATGACAGTCAACAATTTTCGTCAGTTTGACCGCAGTTGATGGGTGTTTTTAAAGAGGTATTTCGGACTCTCGATAAAAGTTTCCTCGACTATTTTAGCTTTCCTGACCAAACAAAGCCCACTATCTAAATTATTAATGCAACGGTTTGATTTACCATCTACCACTGAATGGGAGAAGTATATGTCTAGATGGACAATGAAGCAAAGCTTAATTAATAAGGAGTACCAGCACACGTTAGCAATTCTTTATCCTTGCATTTGGCTGAACGGGACCAGTAAACAGAAAAGAGCTGTAATTATGCGGGCATCTATGGATGGGCTACATCATCATTATTGTAGAAATAGACTGCCGTGCCCCAATCGCGACTCCACGTGCATTTGCCGCTTCTGTATTTCTTCGCGTAAGGATATCAATCATTACGAATGCATTCACCTCAAAGCATTAACTCTATTGCAGCTGGAAAAACTATAATTTGATTTGAATTTCTGCTTGGTCTAAATATTTATCCTCACTGCCAGTGGCAAAAAAGGTTTTAAATTCTCTCAGATTATTATTAATACATAAAATTATTATTAAAATAAATTAATAATTTGATTCGGTTTGCATGTATACACAATTTTGTGCCGAGCAACGAAGCGGAATTGAATCAGCGATACACTCTGTTCGTCATGCTTTCGAAGAAGACACTAGTAGATGCATACTCCTGAAAGATGCTAAAAGTGCATTCAATAATCTGAATCGAAAAATGGTTCTTCAAAATATGAAATATATATAATAATAAATAATAATACAATAATTTATTTAACGTGGCAAATGCGTGCAAAATGCACGCTTACATGACCACTAACAAACAAAAAAAGAACATCAAAAGTCACAGATAATTAGTTAATTGTTGAAATTGAATTGGATTTAGCGTTTGAAGCACGGCATAGATGTTGATAGGCGGATATGAATAGGCAGTTGATTCCACAAGAGAGGAGCAGCCACAACGAAGAAGCGGAAGCCAAAAGAGGTAGAGTAGATTGGGACATGTAAAAGAAGGAAATTACGGGAACGCAGAGCACAATACACAGTACGAGAATTGTCGAGAAAAGGAAGGTTGAAAAATGAAGGGGTATGAGAAGTTATAAGGCGAAAAGCAATGATAAGAAGACGAATTTGAACACGACAATAAATGGTAGGCCAATCAAGAGAAACAAGATAGTGTGATGTATGATCAAAACGACGAAGACGGAGGAGAACTCGGACGGCAGCGTTGATTATGCGTTGTAAAGGAAGAATAGTGGATTTAGGTGAGTTGAAAAATAGACTAAGACAGTAATCAAGTCTTGAGAAAAGAAGAGAAGATATGAGCGTCATACAAGAAGGGAAATCGATCAATCTACGAACTTGACGGAGATTGCGGAGTATCAAGGTAGATGAGCGTACTTTATAACTAACGAAAGGTTTAAGTGAAAGTCGGCTGTCGAAATGAAAGCCTAGGAAAACGAGATTATCAACGATAGGAAGAATTGTAGAATTTAATGATACGGAGGGATGTTCTAAGCTGAAGCTTCGAGGTAGGATCCACATAATTTTAGATTTATCAGGATTCAGAGAAAGGCGAAGGGAAGAAAGATGATTGGAAATTGAGACAAGACAGTCGTAAGCAGAAAAAATAAGATCATGAATACGATAAGCAGGTGCGTGAGCATAGATGAGAATGTCATCAGCATATTGCATAACATGGAAGTTTAATTTATGAGAAATCGAAGACAAGTCACCGAGAAGAAGAGAGAAAAGCATAGGGCCTAATACGGAGCCTTGTGGAACACCGGCCGGGATGGATGAAGAATGGGAGAGAGAAGAGTTAGAATAGACGCGAAATGTACGGTTTGACAGATATGAAGAAAACCATGATACAGTGGGTAAAGAGAAGCCATAATCATGACGAAGGCGATGTAGAAGAATCGAGTGATCGACGATGTCAAAAGCAGACGATAGATCAAGAGAAACTATGACACTACATAATTTATGATCGCGCGAGATTAGTAAGTCATTATAAACTTTAAGACAGGCAATTTCAGTAGAGTGATTAGAGCGAAAAGCGGCTTGGAAGGGAGGGAACAAGTTAGAGGGAAAGAGATGTATTAACTTGCTTGAGAACGAGAAGCTCAAGGAGTTTAGAGAGGGTTGGGAGAAGTGAGATTGAACGGTACGAAGATGGTAGTGAGGAGACGAGAGATTGCTTTTTGATGCGAGGACGAACAGTGGCGCATTTCCAGTTGGAAGGAAATGTACGGCTACGGATGGACGAGTTGAACAATGTGGTTAGGAATGGTGAGATAGAGGAGCAGTTATTTTTAAGCAAGTGAGTCGGAATTGGGTCAGAAGGAGAGGTTTTATTAGGTAATGATAGCAGAACCGAAGAAACTTCATCAGACGAAACGGGAAGAAGGTGGAATAGTTCTGGGAGTGAAGTATTTTAAGAGAAGAGTGGGTACAAGTGGCTACGGGTAGTAGGGAAAGTAAATTAAATAGCTTAGTTTGTAGGTAAGAAGAAAATTCATCAGGATTTATATTACAAATAGATGATCGTGAAAGAATTGAGTTTAAGATTTTCCAATGAGATTTAGAGTTGGAAGATGACTCGAGTTGATTTCGCCAAAAGATAGTACGCTTAGTACGTATAAGAATAAGATGTGAACGGCGTAGAGAAAAGTAGGAATCACGGAGATTTATAGGGAGTGAGTTGGGAGAACGCTTAAGAAAGCGATTACACACACGAAAAGAGTGACGAGTCGACGCTTAGAAAGACTACAGTCAGAATCGAACCAGGGAACATGGCGCAAGCGCTGAGAGCGTCGGAGTCGACTAGGCATAAGTTTATTGATGATAGACATAAGTTCAGAATCAAACAGAATGCAGAGATCATCGTGAGAGAGATAGTTAATAGGAAGTGAAAAGAGTGAAGAATTGAGTAAGGCTGTGCCGAGAATAGGGATATCGAGAAGTTTCCAGGGTCGACTTGGTGTGGATAATGGTGGAGGCAGAAAAGGAGGATGGGGACGAGTAAGAGTAAGAGTGACAAGGAAATGATCGGATGAACCGGGATAAGTAATTGACAAGGAAGTATAGTCATTTAAGCAGATAGGGACATCAATGATGTCGAGAGCACTGCCGAGAATATGAGTTGGGCTTGTTGAAAGTAATTTATAGTTATTATCAGAAAAAAGATTAGTTAAAGTGATAGAATCAGAGTCAGCCGGGCGCTCAAGACGAATGTTAAAGTCACCGAGAACAAAAGAAGGAGTATAAGACAATGAATAGTGAGACATAAGATCTGCAAGGTCGTTAAAAAAGATACGTAGGGGGAGCAACTGAACCTGGACGGTATACAATCACAAGTTCCAGAGGGAAGGAGTTGAAAATCTGCATATGAGTAATTCGAACGAGGTGTAACGGATGTTAACGTTAATTTTACGTAAAGACATTGGATGATGAGCAATGGCAACTATACCGTTATGGTTAAAACTAGTAGATGTATGAGAGGCAATTGGACGAGCTGATTTAACTAAAGAACAACCAGAGCGACATAGACGACGAATAGAAAGATCGTCAGAATCAGTGCGCCAGTATTCGGTAAAGCAGAGAATATCGATAGATAATTGATCAAAGATATCAAGGAGCATATCAGCTTTATGAAGAATGGAGCGAGTGTTAAATAGACTAAGACGAAAAGTATGCTTAGGAGCGAGATCGACTAGCGAAGAAGACAAGGGGGAGAGATAATACGCCATCGAATTTTTGGCCTTGTGTGTACAACGTGAAAATTTCGATTGATTTGACGTATAGATAAGGATGACTCGCCGTTTGTTTCACGTCGATGTTTCTCAATGCGAGCTAAATTGAGCTGGGCAATATCAGAAGGGGAGCGGTCAGGAAAGATACGACAAGTAGACGAAGTGGTAAGCAGTTTAAAACGTCGGGAAAGTACCACGGATGCATGTGAACTATGTCGGAAAACGATTTTTAGGAGTGTTGGACTGAGATGATTGGATTTAGTGGATTTGTTTATACGGATCAAAGATATAGGAGCGATATTATTGAAGAGGGATGGATAATTATCAGGAAGAATGGTTGCTAGGATAGACCTGAAAGCAGATACATCATCATCGAGGCGACATTGAGGAGAAGCAGATTTGGAAACCTTTAAATTAGATATGATAATGCATCGATCGCGCGAAGGAAAACGATTACGTAGTGGTGGACGGAAAGACCTGGTAGCAGTAGAGGCAGAAGAGCAGATAAACGTGGGAATGACCGGGGTGCTAAGTAAAGATTTAAGATAGTTTGGAGCATGTGTGACAAGAGTGGAGTGTTGAATCGGTTGATCGGAGATGTTACTGGAGATGATTTTGACGGAAGGATGTAAATTATTGATAGGTGATACGGTTGGAGTATGTGTGACAGAAGTGGATTGTTGAATAGGTTGAACGGAGATGTTACTAGAGATAATTTTGACAGAAGGATGTAAATTATTGAGAAGTGATACGTTAGAGGTATAGTAAGGAGTACGTGAAGAGAATAAAGAAGTATGAGATGTATTTAGATGTGGGGATGAATAGGAAAAATGAGGTCCGAGATGAAGGCCTTTACTGTTTGCATTGTTAGGAAGATTAAGATTATGGGAAGTTTTATCCGTAGTTAAAGGAGGAGTGTGTGTGAGAGAAGTTTCAAGAACGGGTTTCATAGATGACGAAGGAGTTAGTAAGCAAACGAATGACGACGATGTTGGGAAGATATTTTGTCGTTTGTTGATGGTCCATGTATAACAGCGGTCTGAGTCGACTTAGAGACATCAAGTTTATTTATTGAGCACAAATCTGTTTTGCTAGCGTTTAGAACGTCTCCACCGTTTGAGTGATCATTCTTCATTAGCTTACCTACGAGGGCAGCACAACAGAAGCCGCAGAGGAAATTCCGATTTGAAACGTTGTCCTCGTCAGTGAAAGGAATGGCAACGTGAGTCCAAACATTGCAGTTCTTTTTGTCGCATCCAATTTGCTTTTCGATGTAAGCTTCCTTGACGGACTTGAGTTGCTGGCCGACATTTTTAGTTAGCTTTCTCTTTGCCATAATAAAATGTTAATTAGTTAGTTATAATCAAGAATGTTTAAACTCCGTTAGTCTGCAAGTCGTTAGTTGTAAGTAGTTCGCGTTAGTTGTAAGTAGCGAGCGGATGTCGTCGATGGTTGTCGTTGGTTGTCGTCGAAGATTGTAGTTTGATTGTTTCACAATCTTGGTGGACAAGATTTTCCGCTCATTTAGTCACAATGGCGTCCAATAAAACATTTTATGGAGGAAAGGGCAAAAAATAAAGGATAGTTTGACTTTTATTTGGGCGAATATACTTGGAGGCGAAATTCTCACTTGAATAGCTTACCTCTATTTGAAAAACTTTCAGATGAGATTAAAGACTTATTTTAATTTAAAACATTCCATCAAAATGATTTTTTCATTGCTATAGCGAGAACTTGAATTGAACATATCTACTCAAATAAAACATTGCATTTATCTTAACCTGAGAGTAAACTTTATCTAAAATTTTGATAGTTGGTATATTCGACTCCGCTAATTCAAATAACATTCAAAAATCGTTTTGTCCATAATTGAAAAATTTAAGACAAATATGTTTTTATCTCAAATTGTTTTGTTAACTTTTACTTGATATACTTTTTATATGTTATAAACAATTGTTTATTGATGAGGTATTTAACATTTCAGGTCGTAATATGCACTACACATTTTTATTTTTAATTTTTGATTTTTTTTTCTAAAAACAAAAATTAAATATCTCGTAAGATGATTATCCTCGGTCAAAAGCCGGATAAGCTCGTACGTATCCTACTAATACCTTCCGTTATGCAAAATATGAGAACCGGAAAAGGCGGTATTTAACTAAATATGCCCTCTTTTCCCCTTTCCTTATTACTCAGTACCAATTCCCAACCCCTTCCCCATTCCCCATATTCTATTTTCCCCATTCTCCCATTCCACCATGTAATAAAGATTTCATTATTTTTAATTGGGAATAAAATGTATTGGAAACACATCTCTCATTTCCAATTTATAGGATGTTATACACAACAAATACAGTCTCAATGACGTCCATTAAAACATTTTATGTAGGAAAGAGCAAAAAATAAAGGATGGGTGGATATTTATTTGAACGAATATACTTGAAGATGAAATTTGCACCTTAATCGTTTACATCGTTTCGAAAACATTTTGGACGGCAGTATAGAGTTATTTTAAGTTGAAACATTTCATCAAAATGATTTATTTTTGTCATCGCTATGGTGAAAACCTAAATTGAAAATGGTCATTCCTAATTGAACATTATATTTCTCTTCATCTTGAAATTGAATTGATCTAAAATTTTGATAGTAGGTATATTCGGATTTGATGATACGATATTCGTACACTAAACGATATTAGTACACTAGTTTGCAGATGCATGTTTCAGATTAAAGAAGAGAGCAATATAGCATCCATATTTTTCACAAAGTAATAACCTGCTCTGGAAATCTATTTCAAAAATTGTTAGACTAGTAAGGAGTTTATAAATTTGCAAGAATGTTTCGTGCAATTTTTTAACGACTTGCTGAATTATCTATAGACCATCCAAGTATTACATCATGTTAAAACGTTAGTGTTCAGTGCCTGCGCTCTGATGATCCACTGAGTACTGACGTCGGCGCAGGATGATGTTAGTAGTTAGGTCGTGTTGCAACTGGTTGTGACTATATTCGTGCACTAATTTGCAGACAAATGTTTAGGATTGAAGAGAGCATTATAACATCATTACTTTTCACAGAAAAAACCATTGTCCGTAATTGAAAAAATTGAAAAAAGTGTTATTATTAAATACAACAGCAGCAAAAGAGCGTAGAGCTCGTACAGGCTGGGTACAGGGAAAAAACAAATATCAATGAAAATCAGATTGTTATAAGTTAGTAAATTCTTCAGAATTCTCCTGAAGGACAAAATACTGGAGGCCGAAACCATTTGACTTGGTAGCTTATTCCAGCTTTTCCACGTTCGGTTGACAATTGTGTTAAATCTTCTTCGTGGACGAATGTGGGTCTTTAACGTGAGGTGATGTCCCCTCAATCTGTTTGAATTTCAAAGTTCGAACAGTTTATGACACATGTTCCCTCTGCCATTTTTGAACATTAAGCGTTGTCTACACAAACATTAAATCAGATGACTTTAAAGATTTCTTCACTGTGGTCACACCAAGTGCGTGGAGTCGAAAAATGAATGAGAGCTTGCGTTGGCTGGGTACAAGATGTGTGGCCTTGCGTAATATGGATTCGTACAGGTTCATCTCTGTCGTAGTTTGAGGGTAACAGTCAGGTGAAGCGTATCTCATTAAAGATAAGACATAAGCATTGTAAATTAACTTAAAATTGAATGCGTCAAGCTGGCCAATGTTCCTTCTAATAAGTCCTAAAATTCGACGGCATTTAGCAACTGTGTGACTGGTATGTGGGATGATCGATAAGCTTCTATTTACGATCACTCCAAGGTCTTGAAATTGGGGAACTGTTTCAATTTCTCTTCCGTCAATGGTATATGACGAATTGATGTGTAGATGTCCGATGCGCATATGTTTTGACTTATCGGGGTTTAATACCAGTCCCCGTTGATTACACCATACCTTAATATTATCAATGTCTCTCTGAAGTATCATTGGATCCCGGCTATCGATTATTGGTCGCCAAATATTTAAGTCGTCGGCATATAAACCACTTGGACTCGAAATAGCTGTAGTAAGCTCGTTGATGTAAATAATGAAGATCAATGGACTGAGTACCGATCCCCGAGGAACACCGCTTCATGGAGTTCTTGTCTTTAACTTATGTTTATTGGCCAATACAGTGGTCTTCCGATTTCTAAGGAAGGAGTTAATCCAATTTAGGAGGGTTCCTCTTATGCCGTACTGTTCCAGCGTAATAAGGAGGACATCATAGTATATCCGATCAAATGCTTTGCTGAGGTCGAAAAACAAAACATCAACACTAACTCCAGCCTCGGCATATCTGGTCCAATCACTTCTCGCAAGTACGATGTTTGTGACAGTAGATCTTCCTGGGCGGAAACCATGCTGGTTGTCGCAGAGTACTTGGTTCCCTTCTAGGTGCCGATGATTCGTTTAAAAAGCAGTTACCTAAAAAAATATCAAAAGATTTTTTTACTAACTTTTACTTGATATAATTTTTATATGTTATGAACAATTGTCTATTGATGAGTTATTTAACGTTTTAGGTCATAATATGCACAACACATTTTTATTTTTGATTTTTGATTTTCTAAAAAATTAAAAATTAAATATCTCGTAAGATGATTATCCTCTGTCAAAAGCCGAATAAGCAAATACGTATCCTACTAATACCTTCCGTTATGCAAAATATGAGAACCGGAAAAAGAAGATATTTAACTAAACATTACCGTTAGTGTCTATATTAATCGCCAACAATCCATCAAATACAAGTTTTAATTGCACAGTCTCTTTAGAAGTTACGTCTTTAACGTATCGTTGATATAAAGATTTTGGCGTATTTCAATCCAATATTGAAATAAGCTATTCGAAATTTTGATCTCGCAGAAATGCTAATAGTCTAATTTATCGTTTACAGGGACACAGTATAAAGTCATTTTAGGAATTGACAAAATATCCCCACTTATATCTAATAGAGATTGAACCACGTATTGATATTACACTGTTTTTCGTCTTAAATGGTCAGTTGTATTAAATGTGGAGTGGAATAGCGCGAGTAGGAACAAGAGCAACAACAATTCCATTAGCAATGAGAAATATTTCTGTTGTTGTGGCAATGTCCAAGGATATGCTTCTCTAACTCAAAGTGCATGATAAAATTGTTGCAGGGGAAATTTTTCAAACTTGTTTGAATGAATTAAATAAAATTGCATGTATATAAACCGGAATAAGAAATCCTGTTATCATTCTTAATAATGCAAGAATTCACCATTATCGCGGTTTAGATTTCTCTGGATTTATTATCAAGTATATCCATGCTATCTCAAATTAATAACCCGCTCAGTCGTGTTTCTGATAATTGATTTGTCATCTGAATTAGTAAAACTAACGAATATTGCAATGCCACATTTCATTTCGCTTACAACCTTACGTCTAATCTCTAACGTCGCACTAAATGTTTGTTGAACAGCAACCTTCATCGTTAAACTAAATACGTTTAGATATATTTTTAATACAAACGATTTATAATTAGAGTTGAAGAATCGAGAATAAATGTAAATTAATAGGAACTATAAATATATTAAAAACTCAAAACAAAAATTTAAACAATTTATAATTTAAAATAAGAATTTTCAAGTCAAAATATATTATGATTGTAATCTTCAACACTGAGGCATTTTCATCCTTCAAAAATATAGGTAACCGATTAATCGCTTAGGCACTCGACTATACAAGCGAGATTGCCTTGCGCAACCGCTACGCTTGATCGCTGCCTAAGAAAAGCCGTTGATCGAATTTCACCTTTCCTATCTCCGATAAAATACGGAGTTTTCTTGCCCAAGACACCCAAGGACTCAACAGCTACTGGAAAGAATGTATATATCATATTATCGATCTCGTTGTACTTTTTCTTTGTCTTGCATCCTGTAAAAGCAGCAATTTCAACGGTTCGAATGACTGCTTTATCCTCGTAACTCGCCGCTAGAGGGTTTATTCAGGTAGCGTCCCAAATTAGTATTTTACCGTTCTTCCAAGAAACCAAAGTTCCTCCATCCGGTCGCTTGCCATCGCTGCTACACAATCCGAACGGCTGTAATCTAGACGGTATACCAGCTGAAGACAAAGCCATTCGAATTATTTGTTTCAACTCGGAGTGTCGAGTGTGCCAGGATTAACTGTTTCGACGGTCCAGACCGTGCAAGCCCGATGCGTCGCTGGTATTTCTGCATCCACATGTGAATTCCCCACTAAATTTGATGCCAAGTCGTAGGGTCACGGCGATTGTGAAGGATACAACGTCCAATCGGGTGCCAACCGCCGAGATTGGAAGTGCCGCCAGGAAAGCTCCCGAGTCCCTGCCTTCGCTCTAAGCAGCCTATCTCGATATTTAGCGAATCGCCCCCTGCAACAGTGAACTACTATCGATCATGTGCATAGAACGATACCAACGTTTTTTGTTTGTTTTTTCCGTTGGCAACTATTCCCAACACAAGGCCGCCCATATGCGCACGCCATTATGGAAATTCAAGCGGTCCACTTCGCTGGTTGTTTCAAGGTTTGGTCCCACCAATGCCTTTACGAGAACCGACGTGCCTGCAATTGAGGACAATATGCCGAAAGTGATATATCTTCACTGTAAGATATAGACCTAAGTCACTCAAGTCAACCGGCAGAGTTGCTTGTCGTAATGCCTTATCATCCAGATATAAATTTAATATGTTGGTCAGAGCGGACTTTAGGATTTCGCCGTAAAGCTTTAATTACGGGCAGGAAGAGAAAGGATCACAGCGTAGCAGATGAGAAATTTTTGTATGCTTAAGCTACATCGCAACAGAAACAGCGCATTCTGTCTAGATAGATCGACCATTCGTTTGACAGTGTTCTGGGGAAGCGATACGCATTGATTCACTGTTTAATTGATCGCCAAATCGTTTCCTACCGAAGTGCTCAAGATGACAGCGTCGCTGGGATCAGTCAGAATGCATTCGGGAATCAAGTCCAACAATCGAATTTTATCCTTTGGATCACGGGGATATTAACTCCGACTTTTGAGGATTTAATTAAGTCCAATTATCGTCCCCTGATCGATTATGTTATCTACATTCGAATAAATCGTATTGGAGTCACCCCCTCCAAATACAGTCGTCGAAATACCATGCTCAAAACGGTGACTGGCACAGTTTGACAAGCGAGAAAAGCAGGGGACCGACAGGGTCCCCTTGTTGAACACCTTCGGCTGACGGAATTATTGATGTGCCGGTAATAAGTAAACTATCGCCCCTGTAGCACAGGTTGACGAATGACAGGTAAGCCGGTAGCTTCCTTCGAACCATTTCAATCATGTGGCTACGGTTGACTGTGTTGAACGCATTATGAAAGTCTAACTTGACAAGCGCAACTACAGGAACTAAGGCGTTCGCGATAAATTATCAAGACACGTGTGACACAACCTCAACTTCTTGAGGTTTACTTTAGCCAAATTGTCGAAGCACGAACTCACCTAGAATATATCTTGATGCCCAACGTGCGACAATCGTTGCTGCCAAGCGGCACAATGTACAACCCACAGCAATCGGGTGAATACCGCCATTAGGTTTCTGTAATGCCATCAGCTTAGCGCCGCAGAAATATTTTCTTATAGATTCCGGCACACAAACTTTTAGGACGACGGTGATTAATTTGGCCAAGAATTGAACTAGGCGATAACCTGAAAGGGCGCACGATCGACCAGTTAGATCTTTTAGTTGTAGTGGACTGAGATCATTCAATCCCCTTTAGGAAGCATTGAAAAATGATCGAAAAGCCGACAACACGATGTCCGTAAAGACAACAGTGAAGGCACAAGGTGGTACACTTGGAATTTAAACTTGCGTATTTACCCCACCTAATTAGTTAGTTCGTGGTAGGTGTTTGGACCTTAGTTCTGACAAAACTCGATCGTCGAATTGCACTATTCCGTCATCGCTGCTTACTTATCTAATTGCGCCGTGAACATCTCAATCTTCTAGTTTTTCCGGAACTGCGAGAAAGATTTTTATTGGCCTCGTGACCGTCTGCTTTAGTTTGGTTACCGAGTATGTCGCGCTTTCGAGCCGCAGCGTCGTCAACTGAGCAGGATGTCATATCAACGAATTTGCGACAGGCCTCTTCTATCTTATGAGACAAACTGTGATTGCCTTTTTCCTCAGTTATTACACGCACGCTAGTAACCTTTCTTGCGAATATCAAAAGTTTGATCCAAGCATCTTTCCTCTGGTAGTCCCTCGCAATACCAGAGTATGCTCGAAAGAGTTGTAGCTACATGTGGCCTGGCAGATCTGGGAATCCGTCGCACCAACCGGACTGGTAGCGTCACAATTAACGAGGTTTCACATTCCTCTCTTTAAAGTGTGCTGTCAACCTGAGCATCAAGTGATGCTGAATTATTTATGGAAGTAGGCGTTTGAATATTACCGTGGTAGCCGGGAGATGGGCAATGTCGGCTTATTCGTCATTTGGAAATAAGCTAAAAAATTGACAGCACACGCTGCATTGTCCTTTTTTCAACACGATCTCATCCCGAATATACCCGGATGATTCATAATTTGTTTTCCTGACCAGACTGGGGACGTCATTCTCTCGTGTAAGATGCCGATCAACTTGCATGAGATAATACGTGTAATTTACGTGAAATATTGCTGCGGTTTCTCCTTTACTACGTACCAAATGCAACTCCTTCTGGTAGCATAAAATAATCACTTCATTCAACTCTAAGACTCTCTGGCATACTTTTAACTCAATCCTGGCTCGTTCCTCTACGCCTTGCAACATCAATGCTAATGATTATTCGTCATTTCTCCAGACTAAAGTATCCACGCTGCTCTCTCACACCCCGGTATCCATCCTATTCCACTCTGCCCAGTCTACTCTCATCCTTCCCGAACTCTTTCATCTTCTCCCTGTATCACCTACAGAAGTATCATCTGTCCTCATGTCCTTGCCCAACAAAACCTCACCTGCCGATCCCCTGCCTACCCACATATTAAAATCTATATGCTCATCGATATCCCCATTTCTCACAACCTTGTTTAACTCGTCCATCCGCAGTCGTATCTTCCCTTCACACTGGAAATCCGCAATCGTTCGTCCCCTCCTTAAGAAACAATCGCTCGACCCCTCCCTTCCTTCTAGCTATCGCCCCATTTCACTACTCCCTACTCTTTCTAAGCTCTTAGAACGCCTCATCTTAATACAAATCAACGCTTATCTCTCCTCATCCAATCTGTACCCTCCTTTCCAATCCGCTTTCCGCTCTAATCACTCGACAGAAATCGCATGCATAAAAGTGTACAACGACTTACTCATTTCTCGAGACAAGGCTCTATATAGTGTTCTCATCTCCCTGATCTCTCCTCCGCATTCGACATTGTCGACCACTCCGTCCTCCTTTCTCGCCTTCGTTATGATTACGGCTTTTCTTCCTCCTCCGTAGCTTGGTTCGCCTCATATCTATCCGACCGTTCCTTTCGCGTCTGTTCTAATTCATCATCCTCCCCTCCCATCCCTATTTTTTGCGGGGTTCCACAAGGTTCAGTCCTAGGTCCCCTGCTTTTCTCTCTTTTGCTTGGCGATCTCTCTCCATTTATCAAACCTTACTCCTTTAACGTCATGCAATACGCCGATGACATTCTAATCTATGCTCATGCACCCGCACATCGCATACACGATATCGCCATTTCTGCCTCCAACTGTCTCTCTTCTATCTACAAGCGTCTCTCCAATCTCCATCTCGTTCTAAACGCCGAAAAGTCCAAAATAATGTGGATCCTTCCCCGTAAACCAAGCATATCTCCTCCCATTGTATCTTTTGCCTCATCGATCATCCCTGTAGTCCACAATCTCACTTTCTTAGGCTTCCATTTCGATGATCACCTTTCCCTTAAACCCTTCGTCCGTGACAAGGTCCGCTCGTCTAACTTAATTCTTCGTGACATCCGCCGTATCCGCCCCCTTATCGACTTCCGTTCTTGTATGTCTCTTCTTTCATCGCTTCTTTTCCCTAAAATCGATTACTGCCTTAGCCTTTTCGCCAATTCTCCAAAATCCATCATCCTACCCCTACAACGAATAATCAACACCGCCGTTCGAGTGCTCTTTCGCCTCCGTCGCTTCGACCACACATCCACATATTTTGCCCAACTCTCCTGGCCCACCATCTACATCCGCATCAAACTCCGCCTTCTTCTCATTACTTTTCGTCTCATCGCTGTCGGCTCCCCATCGTTCATCAACCTTCCTTTCTTAGACGATACTCGCCCCACCTCGCTATCGCTTCGTTCCTGTCATACCCTCTTACTCCACGTTCCTAATTACTCCAACAACTACGGTCTCCGATCCTTCCTCGTCGCCGCCTCACTCGCCTGGAATCAACTCCCTCTCGACGTCCGCCGCGCTCCCTCTTTTATCACATTCAAACACCTCCTCCGTTCACACCTTCTCGACGCCTGATTCACAGTTTTGTTTTTGTTGTGGTCATGTAAGCGTGCGCTGGCACGCATTTGCCACGTTAAAATAAATCTTTTTTTTACTAACGCTTTGTGTGCTTAAGCTTGTATATATTCTTTATATCACCAAGACAATTTTTAACGTGATTTATAATATTAATCTTATTGACAATATTTTCCGCGAGCGGAACTGAAATGGTATGTATTTATAAGAATCAAGACATTTTTTTAACTCCGCCATGGCCGGTCCCAAGCCCGTGCTGAGAAAGGAGGAGGGTTTTCGATAGACTTCGTGACAAACCAATCGTAAAACAAAACCGTCGCATCAACAGTATGAAATTGTGCCTTAATGAACTTTGCGAAAGGCGACTACAATGGTATGGTCGCATTATTCTCGCAAGCAAACATCAACTATCAATAAGGCCCATTGGCTTGACAGTGGAAGAAGCAGACTCCGTAACGAAGCGGAACAAACGCTGAAGTAAATAAAGACGATTTTTTTAAATTGCTGATTTTGAATTTTGAAAATTAATTAAATCAGCTAACTGAGTCTACGTATTTAATATAATTATAAAATAAACAAAACATAATAATGCAAAATAATGCTAAATCAAAATTTAATAATTAAATAATAAAATTAATAATTGTTAATAAAATAAATAATAAGTATAATAAATATAAATAATATTTATTCTTTATATTAAAGTTTGCCACTTAAGAGTTTAAATTTATTCTTTATATTAAAGTTTTTATACTCAAAAACTACGTTTTTGAGTATGGTTAATAAAATTGTAAAAATATCCATTTCTTTCGTTTTTAAATAAAATCTTTATGGAACGAAGAAAAGTATTTTTATTTAATACAACAAGACGTTAATATCCGATATTTCAATAGCTATTGCCATCATCGTCAAGAAACTACAAAAAATTACTAAAGTTGTCAAGGCAAATTTAGTAATTGTTTGTAGTTTAATTTTTTGTAGTAATTATTCTTTATATTATTGTGTTGATTTATATATTTTACTATTTGCTGTTTGATTGTATTTTTATAGTAACCTAATTTGAAATATGCATCTGTTTACCAAATCAGCTAACTGAGTCTACGTATTTAATATAATTATAAACAAAACAAAACATAATAATGCTAAATCAAAATTTAATAATTAAATAATAAAATTAATAATTGTTTTTAGATTTTTTATAATTTAAATCAAGTTAAAATAAAAAATTGAAATTTAAAATAAACGTCATTTTATTTTATTAAATATATTATACGTCATTATATTAAATATACAATATATTAATATACAATATATTTATTTTATTAAATATATTATACGTCATTATATTAAATATACAATATATTAAACTTCATTATATTTTAGTAAAATATTATTATCATTTTTAAATAGTTGATAATGATCCATTTATTGATAAAGAATTATTGGAGCCGCATTAAAGAAAGAAGGAAAATTTTATTGATATTTAGCTAACCTCTGTTAGCATCTTCAGAAAATTACCAAATTATAAAATTGAGTTAAATTTTAATTATATTGTTTTCTGAAATTAACTAATTGTATATTTATAATATATAATTTAATATATGAATTATAGATTAAATTTAAATTAAAAAATATAAATAGTTTTAATTAAAGCTGATAAATTTTAAATGTTTATATTTTAAAATAAATAATGGAGAGTAATAAATTAAATTTAAAAATTAAAATTTTATTGTTTTAATTATCTTAACTTATCACGATTTTCGAGCTTATCTAATATTTATTTTATCGATAAATAAAAGCTACTTACTGCTCAATTGTAGACGTCGTTTACACTTTATCAAATTCGTGCATTTTGCTATTAGTTATTCAAATTTACTACATCCGTATATTTGCACAAATTGAGCAGTGACGTGATCTCATTACAAATATAAATAACGGTCAATTTGAATGTCAATTTAATACAAATTTTAATCTTATTGTAAATAAATTTGCGGGTTTCTGATTTTATTTTAGATTCTCTTCGGATAGATAAATGAGATCAATGGTGGTCACTTAAATGTATGTACATATTGCCTTCGTTTGTAATAATTTTCAATAACAATTTACTAATGAATTTGAAATTTTACCCACTGTATATGTAAACATTCGACGCTAGACTCCTTACCAGTCTAGCACTTTTCGAAATATATTTCAAGGGTAAGGCATTTAATCTGTGAAATGTAAGAATGTTTCCTAAATATGTGTCTGCATACTCCTGTACGAAAATATTCAAGAACCAGTTGTTACACGATCTAACCACCAACATCATCCTGCACCGGCGATAGTACTCATTGATCATCAGGTCGCTGGCACAGAGAACTAACATTTCAACTTGATACTTAATACTTGATAGTCTATAAAGAATCCAGCTAGTCGTTGAAAATTTCACGAAACTTTCCTGTGAATTTATAGACTCCTTACCGATCTAATACTTTTCGAAATATATTTCCAGGATAAGTCATTTAATCTGTGAAATGTAAGAATGTTATACTGCTCTATACTTCAATACTTAATATGTGTCTGCAAACTAGTATACGAATATCGTCACGAATCAGTTGCCATACGACCTAATCGCTTACATCATCCTGCGCCGACGATAGTACTCAGTGGATATTCAGAGCGCTAGCACTAGGCACTAACGTTTCAACATGCTGTAAAACTTGGATAATCTAAAGAGAATCCAGCTAGTCGTTCAAAAATTCCACTAATTTTAGATGACATTTAAAATTATAAATGATATCATATAAAATCATAGATGACATCCTCATCTATGCGCATACACCCGCCCATCGCATACCAAGTATCGGCATTTCTTCTTCCAACTGTCTTTCTTCTATCTACAAACGTATCTCCCATCTTCATCTTGTTCTAAATCACGACAAGTTCAAAATAATGTGGATCCTTTTCCGTGGAGTAGATACATGTGGAGTGGATATGTTACCCTAACATATCTACTCCACCTGTATCTTTTACCTCATCAATCATCCCATAGTTCGCGATCTCACTTTCTTAGGCGTTTATTTTGATGATTACATTTCCCTTAAACCTTTCGTCCGTGACAAGGTTCGTTCGTCTAACTTAATTCTTGGTAACATACGCCGTATCCGCCCCCTTATCGACTTCCGTTCTTATATGTATTTTCTTGCATCGCTCCTCTGTCCTAATATCGATTACTGTCTCAGTTGTTTTTGCCAATTCTCCAAAATCCATCATCTTATCCCTACAACGCATCACCAAATCCGCCGTTCGAGTGCTCCTTTCGGAAAATCAGTGATCTTCCGGCTTGGAGGATCACTGATGAGAGATCACGAAGTATACAATATGGGAGTCCTTTAAGACGAAATCCACACATTAAGAACAAGCGCGCATGATCATAAGAGGACAATATTACCTTTAGTAGCCTTGGTTTCTCATGCATTATTTTACCAAGCCGAAATAGCTTCTTCACGTTGATAACTGATGCTAACTCTTTATCACCTTTATGCAATAGGTGGGATAATGCCTTACGTAGATTAGACACGTCATAATCCACACGGTCCTGTGAATTTCTGGCATTGAACTCAGGAAGTCCACTGAATAACACGTTATATATCCTATCATAATGATGCCGAATCTGCTCAACAGATTTTGCTTTGATAAAATCACTAGGCTTTATAGGACTAGAGTTCGTTGCTATATACCTACCAGCTGGAGATATGTTGCCTGAATACGCGCACAAGCAGGATATCATTGATCGTCTGTGGGTGTCATTGGTGTCAACAATTTGCACATTATAGGGTTAATCTTGAACTATATTATGCCTCGAATTCGATAAATCCGTCGATTTCGCAGCTGTGCTAGCTTGACAATGACGCGGGTTGTCACTCGCATTTTTTTATGAGACGATTGAGAACGCGTAGTTTCAAAATAGGTATCTTGTGCCTTTTCTATTGGGAACTGTATCGTAATAGTGATAGATTTTTTATATCCTCTTTTCAAAATACGGATTGGTGTCAATGAGCTTACAATAACTGGACTTCCATTATGGGGTGTACTGTTTAGCCCGTGGGAGGTGATCTCCTGAGGAACACGATGTGCATTCACTTCACAAGCTGGAACGATATCCGCATTTGTACTGTCGCTGTGCAAGACTGTATCCTGCTTATTCTCAGCACTGGTCCTACGCTAGTCAGTATTACAAAACCCACAGAAAACGATCGATCCTTATATACAGCTGTTCGTTTATCCTGACCTTTATAATGCTCCAAACCTCACAACCTGGAGTATCACACCCCACCTCGACTTGAATCCATTCTCTTTCCTTATTTTCTGTGTACTTCTTGTTTCCGCCCATTGTATGTAGTTATAGTCAAGAATGTTTTAGCCAGTCTTATAATGCATTCTTATCCATCTATGCCGTTTTTAAAAAATTATTTTTGGAAGTAGTTATAACCAAGAATTTTTTTAATATTATAAAATAATATTATATATAATCAATATAATCAATATATCATTAATATAATATATATTATCAAATATATCATAATTAAAGTGCTATATTATTACTGGTGTCATCCTTAGTTACAATATCATGTACAACGACATAGTTGCTCATAAAAAATAATACAATGGACGACCTTTGTTTCCCCCAGTGGTGTCATCGCTTGTGAAAATTATTCCTTTGAGGATTTGCTATAAATTTACCCAATAAAATCTCAGTAGTTGCTAGCATTCAAAGTTTGCTCATCAAATTAATTTTAATTATTTTCGAAAATTTTGATTTATGCCGTACGTAAATACCTTCACATGTATCATCCCATTTTGTAATATCAAAAATGTGGTAATGCATGGGATTGATACACAAGTTAAAGTGCAATATTCCAAAACATCTACTCCTAGCTTCCAAATTTAACCATTTTAAACAAAGACAAAATTTTGCAATTTTTCTTTTTTTAGTTCACATCTCTCTGAGTTTTATAAATGTCTTTCGAAATCCACTATTTAATAGTGGATTAAAATCATTAGTACCTGCGTATTTTTCCAATCTGGTTGAGTACATGTAACTTTTAAGTCATAATTTTTAACGTTGCTTTTTCGGTGTCGCCACCTAGTTTAGTTGACTCAGACTAAACTTACAACGGGCCTTTCAGCAGCATCTGACAGGAAGCTGCCCTGCTTAAGGCGGTTGCTGAATGGAACAAGATCTATAAAGATCTACCACCTTCACTCCACGCGCTACACGACCTGGCTATTGGCCATTACCTGATCTCTTAAACGTGATCACGTGAAGCAGTTTACATCTTAATGTCTTTTGAAATCCACTATTTATTATTAAAAATAGTAAAATTTAAATTTCACGTTTTTAGACTAGACATGAGAGTTTTACTTCAACGAGTTTCAACGGCTTCAGTATCCTGTGCAGGTCAAACAATCAATAGTATATGTCGTGGCATTGTCCTTTTTGTTAGTTTTTGTATTTCGGACAATCAAACAATTATTGAACAAATGGCTGAACAAATTATTTCGCTGAAAATATTTCATAATGAGAATAATGAGTATGATCTAACAATAGTCAACGTAAGAGGTGATATTCTATCGATTAGTCAAAAATATTTGTACTGCACGAGATTGAATGATGACTTACTTCCGGGTATATCTTGTGATAAAGAAATGGCAGAGCTATTATATCAACACTGGCTTGATATCTTAAGTGATAGATATTTGGGTGGTGTAATTAAAGATGGAATCTTCGGAGAGCAAGTGGAAGTTGCAATTGTAAATGAAGGACAACTAATGATAGAATTAGATAGTAAATTTCTTATATATCAGGTGTAATTAAGCTAACATAAAATACATGTCCAAATAATACTATATCAAGAATAATACGTAATTCAAATGATGTGTTCAAAATTTGTGTTGCTCTTAATAAAGATTAAATTTCTAAATATTACTACTATAAAATTGAACTATGATTCAAAATTGTATCATTGAAGGTTTTTATTCGTTATAGAACAAATATTGATTTGATTTACTTGAATTAATAAACTTTTAAAAATTCGAATATATTAATTGAAACTATAAACTTTGTTATAAAGTTAATTATTACAAGAAGAAGTAAACTACTGCAAAATCTTCATATATACGGTTGTGTTAAAGACGGAGCGTTTGAAGAGCCTATACTATTAAAACTTGTATTTAACGAAACGCTATCATTAAATATAGACACTGACCACAATTGGTTATCAGACGAAATATACATAAATCAATTAGAAATATATTTCGTAAAATAGGATTTTTTTCTTAAATTATAAATTCATGAGTTAATTTAAGATAATTACGGTTATCTTAATTTGGTACGCTACCTGTATAAACCATATAGCGGCGAGTTACGAGGATAATGCAGTCATTAGAATCGGTGAGGTAGCCGCTTTTGCAGAGTGCGAGAATAAGGAGAAGTACAACGAGATCGATAATATGATCTATACATTCGTTCCAGTAGGTGTTAAGTCTTTGGGTATCTTGGTCTAGGAATCTTTGTATTTTTTTGAATAGATCGGAAAGATGATGTCCGGGATCACAGGTGAAATTCGATCAACGGCTTTCCTCGGGTAGCGATTAAGCGTAGCGGTTCAGCGAGGCAATGTCGCTTGTATACTCAAGTGCCTAAGCGATCATTCGGTTACAGATTTTTTTGAAGGATGAAAATGCCTCAGTGTCGAAGACTACAATCATAATGTATTTTTAATTGATAATTTTTACATTATAATTTTAGAAGTATTTTGTACAATGTAAATATATTAAAAAATGTAGTGGTTCAATATTAAATAATAAATTATTAGTTAAAACGTAATATTTTTACAACGTAATATTACCCAGGCTTGTAATTAAGCAAATTTTAGTGACTCAAGAATCCTGGCGTAGTTGCTGATATCTTCATTGTGCTCGTATGCTATATTACCAAATTGTCACTTGAGCGAACTGGCAGCATTTTTTAGGCAATAGTAGATGAACTGTTGTTTAAGGGATTTATCTTTGTCATCTTCACATATTACCTTCTGTTTAATTTATTAAGGAACTTAATATTTATGTAATCTCATTTTTAGTATAGCTATCATGAATAATAACTCTTTAATGGAAATTTTTAATCATATAGCAATTTATTTAGACATATCATTATATTATTATCATATTGTTAATAATATTATCATATTATATAGCATATAGCTCTTGCATGTACTACGACAAGGACAGAATTATGGAATTTGCCCGTCGAGAATCGATCCTTTTTAATAATTTATTAAATAGGATCAAATAATATATTTTAAATTATATTTTATTATTTTTATTCAGCAGAGATTATAAAAATTAACAATTTCCTTGAAAGTATGAAATTTTTATTAATAATAATTAATCAAATATAAAATTTATATAAATAAATTATAAATATTTCGTACTTTTTATTGTGTTGCCCGTATTAATTCTAATTATTAGTTTGGAATCACAGAAAGAAGATTTTTAATGACGATTTAATGATTTTAAAATATGCATTCTCAATGTTAATATTTTAAGTAGCAGAATATATAGAGTACTAATTATTTTAGTTCAATATTATTAGTCAATTGTATAGGTGCACGAATGAGTCAATTATATATTAGTCAATTGACTAATATATTATATTAGTCAACTATATATAAGTCAATTATATAGGGTGCACGATTAATTCAGATAAATTATTTAAACTTCTAATAAATGTCTAATGTTTCAGCACCATGATCATTAAAAATCCACTCGTTGGATTTTTAATGGATAAATGCATTATAGAAGTCTGTACGGCATGTCTAGAAGTGACATGGTGACTGAAAGTCGGGAATTAAAGTCCAGTTTATTAAGCAACACAAATTTCGATTAATGCCGCATTTCGTAAGAAATCCTGAACCGTTATTTACTCAGCACATCCGTGCACTACTATTATACCTGCCGTATCCATTAAGGATCCAACGAGTGCAGCGACAATTCAGCAAAAGCTCTGCCTAGTGCTTAAGGATGGTCCGCACAGCAATTCGATCTGGTTAAGAGCGAAAGCCTCAGACAATTAAGCAAAGTGTCGGAAACGCCTTCATTCCCAATGTCACACAGGCAGCTGAAACGACTAGTGGGTACTTCATTCTCCTGATGAGTGTTGCCGAGTACTTCATCATTTCGATGTTGAAGTGGTCGACCTAAAAGTAACATGGTAACTGAAAGTCGCGAATCGAAGTCTAATTTATCAAACAACACAATTTTCGATAAATGCTGCATTTTATAAGAAATCCTGGATCGTTGTTTACTCAGCACATTCATGCACCAAATATGCACAGATATATGCACAGACAAATGTTCACCGATATAGGTTTAGCATATATCGGTGATGATGTTTTCTGAGCATTGGGTCATGGTGCTGAAACTTTAGACATTTATTAGCAGTTTAAATAATTTATCTGAATCAAAAATTTGTACGTTCGAACCCTATAGTGTGTATGGACTTTAGTGTGTATGGAATTATAAGTAATGAAGAAAGGATTATGTAACTGGTTTTCAATGCGAAAGTCACCTTGTGTGACCTAGCAACTATTCAATAGATAATTAAGCATCTATCACAAGATCACCAGTCCCGATTTCAATCGATCTTCATGATCTCATACTATACAATATATTGTAAGCGTGTCAGAGAGCATTTTCGGAAAATGCAGTTTCTGGAGATCATGATAAAAGTTTTTATATGCTGTGTGAAATCTGACAATTCTGGATTCGTAGTATAGCAATTAAGAGCGCAAGCCGAGTACGGAGATCAACAGTTAGAATCTCGGATGAGTCAAATTTCGGAAAGGAGAATAGTTGGTAGTCAACTTTATGATGAGCCTGATGCTACCAATATGCGCAGAAAGCGTGCAAAACGAAAATTGCTGCGCCGTTAGCAGTCAGTGTGTATGGAACTATAAGTCATGAAGGATTATGTAGCTGTTTTTAAAGCGAAAGGTCTTTGTGTGACTTAGCAACTATTCTATATATTGTTAATCATTTTAGTATATTAAAATCATTTTAGCATATATATAACACCACGTGTAGTGTACCAGCCAAGGAGTACGTTCGCAACTCATTTAACTCATATGCTGTACTTTGAATGATTTAGCATAGGATATATTCACGATGTTATTAAGAAAATGATTCTCCCGTTTGTCGCTTGATGTGAAACTCAGAAATGAGATGGGCATCGTCCGTGACTCAAAACTACTAATTCTTTGGAACGTCATATACTCCTGATTATCTTATAAACTATACAATCCGAATGATTCGCCTCTACTTGATGAACGATACGATGCATAGCCAGTAGATTACGCATTATCAATTTCTCATGTATATATACTAAACCTAAACTGCTTAAGCGAGAATGATATGAAAGATGTCGCACTTATGGACACAATTTCGTAAAGCTACGGTCTATGCTCTTTAAATCGCCAATTTATTGACGCGTACAAGAAAAGACCGCACAAGAAAAGACCGCCTCGTGAACATATTCAATCACAGGTCTCACCAGCGCATTGTGCAAATATACAGTACAAGACACATGTTGAGGATTAAAGCACAGAGTAGTATATCATCCTTACATTTCACAGATTAATGGCCTGATCCGGGAATCTATTTCTATTAATTTAATTCAAAATTTTTGTAATTTAATGACATACGGCAATATTCTTAAAGTCATGAAACAACTAGAAAATCCAAATAAATATGTCAATGGTGTTGTTCTGTAATCATTAATATTCAAGTATTGCATATTTCATAGTATAGCATATCGATCTTTTGTGAATGGAGCTCATTCAAACGTTAATCCTATTGAAATTATAAAAATATTGAATTCAGCACATCAAATTTGTTCGGCTTCTATCTCAAAGATAACAAATCGCGTTTGCTAGTACACGAAGATATTTTAAGCCATTTTACAATTGGATGATTCAATACTGAAGTAGTAGATAATGATTGAATTGAGATCAATGAATGTTAACCCTTTCTGAATTTAGTGGATGTGCCCAAAGAATATCTCCACTTTACCTTTGCTTCTTTAACAGAAGCGATTCAGTTTAAATGGTAAGTTCTCCTCAAATTGATATTATGATTTAATATCAATTGATTTAATAACTAATGATTTAATAACTAAAGATCACCTTTAGTTATTAAATCCTGAAAGGCAATGGGAATCAAAATTTTCGATTTTCGATCAAGAAATACGAATCCTATTATAGAAAGAGTAACACGATGTTTACTTCATCAAGCTATTAAGCAAGATGTATATAATAAATATTATAAAAAACCTTTAGCAAGAAAATGACCGTATTGTCAAGTCAGGGATAACGAAAGCAGCATTTGCTGCAACTCCCTAAAATGGAATCATAACTGCTATCATCAAAACCTAACAGCCGAATTGAAATCAGTAATGCGACAAATCCAGGATGATCTAGTTGCAAGATATGAATGGACTTTAAATTCATCGGCAGTTTGTCCTTGTAGAAACAGCTTTATATCAAATGTAGTTTTGCATTTCAAGAAGATTTCGTCAGTGTCAGCTAAACGTTGTCTTCATCTAAATAGTAATTTTCTAGTTCCCTTATATAATATTAGATCAGAAAGCGATACTTGATATGAGCAGACTACACGCAGTAGTTGTTCGGTGTAAAAGGAGGATGTGTTCTCAAAGCATATATCTAGTTTGATTGATCTATCTGTTTGTGCCTGTATTCAAAGCATCACAAAACTCATGGCAATTTTACAATTGGACAAAGAATCTTGATGTGATTGGATTAAAAAATTGAGAACAAATGTGTAAAGATGACATCAATGTTTGTAGCATCTGAAATGTCAACTTATGCGATACGAATGAAGTAAGGAACATAGAGCTCACTAAAGAATTTTTAGTGTCCAGACCAATGAGCGAGTTTAGTTATTGAAATAGAAATGTCCACAAATCGGTCCACATTTTCGAGCAAATTGTCACCTTTCTTCTACTTAGCATTTCTTTAAAATGGAAAAAAAATATTTTTCTATTTTTATAATATATACCGTTTGTAACAGTAACCATATCATTTAATATATTTTTTAAATTAGTTATCGATATATTTGATATCTTTAATATTTTAATAAGATTATCTTTAATATTTCAATATTAGAGATATCTTAAATCGTTAATGTACCGGTTTAATAAAGATACTTTAAATTAAATTTGAATGAGGATTGCGACGGTGTGATAACATTTAAATTAGAAGAAAGATGGCAGAAACCAACGCAAAATTTATTGAATTGAATATTTCGATGCCTAGCTGGCATCATCTTCAGCAATTGTAAGTTGTTAATTTATTAGCCAAGAAAGTTCAAACTTTCGATGCCTAGCTGGCATCATCTTCAGCAATTGTAAGTTGTTAATTTATTAGACAAGAAAGTTCAAACTTTCGATGCCTAACTGGCAACATCTTCAGCAATTGTAAGTTGTTAATTTATTAGACAAGAAAGTTCAAACTTTCGATGCCTAACTGGCATCATCTTCAGCAATTGTAAGTTGTTGATTTATTAGCCGAGAAAGTTCAAATTTTCTTGGCTAACAAATTAACAACTTACAATTGCTGAAGATGATGCCAGCTAGGCATCGAAATAATCAATTCAATAAATTTTGCGTTGGTTTTTGCCATCTTTCTTCTAATTTAAAGATACTTTAATCTTATTCTCTAATTATTTAAACGAAAATTGACCGATCAGAAAGAACTTGCATCGACTTTTTAACACAATAAATGCAATTTCACTAACATTTATAAGTGATATTTTCTTCGTATTACTTGCATTGCAAACATAAAATTTATAAATTAGTTTTCAAAATCGAAAATTTCAAATTCATATTTACATTTCATAACTTTATAAATCATCGATTTTTTATTTTAATCATATTCCTTTATTGTTCTCTAATATTATATAATTTAAAATTGTTATTGTTCTTGCAAAGTAGATAAACTTCCGTTGCAATGGATTATAGAAAATAATGGATTTTAAAACAGTATCTATTGAATTTCCTCCGTATGTATCAGCTTACCAAAATCGAACACATACCGTGTATATTGCTGGTGGCGGAGGAACATCAAACACAGGAGTTAAGAATCAATTACAAGCATATAGCGTTGAGGACAACAACGAATTAAAGTTTATAAAATCTTTACAAATAGCTGATTCTATTATGTGGATACATCTGGATAAGTATAATAATCGAATATTCTTCTTTGTCGGCAATCAGTTTAAATCAGCAGATCTATCGCTGACGTCAGCAGGGGTTGTTAATCATTTTGATTTTCAAAATATTCTACACAAGAATGAATTTATAACTACTGCGGTCTCCAAGAATTCACACTGTTCTTCATTGGTAATTGGTACAAATGATGGACGGCTGTATCATTTAGGGGATTCTAAACAGCGTTGTCGTCTTCTAAGAAAAGAATCATCTTCAATTGAATGCTTAGTTGCTAGAACGTATGAAAAATTTATATTATCACATGGTGCGAATATTGATGAGTTTGAATGGCCTTCAGCGAACGAATTTAATGACAAATCTGTTAGGCTTTTTGCTTCTGATGAGAAAGGTAAAGTTAAACGTGTAATTTCTCTCGCAGATGATGAAAACGCTGCTGTTGTATTCTTGTTCAATAACGAGCTGAAATCAACACATGGCAGTGCTTGCAAGCTAAGAGATTACGGAAGCGCCCTATCTATTTGTCCACATAGTCAAATTATCCTTGTCGGCATGTTGAACGGATTTATATCGTTGCATGATCATAACACACTGCAGCAGATAAATATACTTGAAACTGTGGTCAATAGCCCTGTTACTAGCTTAACTTGTATCAATGACCATATCGTTGGAGTTCAACTAGTAGCCACGCTTTTAAATGACCAAATACTTATTGGATCTATAGAATATTTTCAAAAACACAGAGGAAATAATTTCGTAATTCATATTTCCCTTATGATTGCAATTGTGATTTTACATATGATATTCGTTGTATTCTATAAAATGGACATATCTTTCATCGGCAAAATCGTTCATTTCTAGTAAATAACTGTTAGCACTAAATTATAGTTGACTTCGAAGGTCAAGTTGGAGATTTTATTTTGCTGTCAGAAATATTTTTATCAAAACTTCAAAAAATTATATATTTACTTTAATTTTAATTCTTTATCAGAAATTTTACTAGAAAAATTTCACAATAAATTTACTTTTGTACGTATTACGTTTCTGGATATACAAGCTTGCTATACATCTTACTTTATAACATATCATTGGCTTAATAAACAAAATTTGTTTATTTTTTTCAACTGATCCGAAGGTCGGGTTGCGGAGGCAGTGCATGGACGAGACGTGACTAAGTATTACGGTTCTGAGTGGCCGACCAGACTTCTCTTTCAAATTCCTAAGTGTTCCTTGGCAAGATGAATAGTTTGATCTTTCCACCTATATCGAGGTCTGCCTCGGGGTCTCCTTTGATTAGTATCAATTAATATATTAATCGTAAATTAATCTATCTAGATTAATCTATCTCACTTTATATTTTTTACTATAAATCGAAATGTGATCATTAATATGAAACCCATTTTATTGTATGGGTTTGTTCATTTACCTATGCCTTGTAGCAAAAATACTATCATAATACAAGTAGATGATTATAGACACCAGTTGGTAATTCATCATTTGTATATCAAGTTCAAGCACTTAGATATTTTACTTTAAAAAAAGTAAAATATGTAGTCCAGCAAGAACCCCAGATAGCATACCCGAAAATTGATTTATTGTAGTTACCTCATAACTGATTTTTCTTTTGATCGAAGGCGAGGCTGCAAAATGCCTTTAATAATAAATTCTCTGATAATCATAACTTACTTTCAAATATTAATTTAATTACAATGTATTTGTAATTATAATATTTATATATATCCTATAACAAATCTTAATAGATCAAATCAATGTATTTAGTTTAAAAATATTTGATTTTTATTAGTAAAATTAATTTCTTCCTATTTTATGCTTGCTAAATAACAACCTATTTTTCAATTTACACAAAATTTTAATTTATGTTGCTTCTTAAACATATATTTAAGTATCGCTTTATATATTTAATTCCTGTTAGCTTAAAATAAAGTTTTATCTTGATTACTTACTTTTTGAATTTACCACTATTGAACGCTCTTATTCTGTCAATTTCAGTATTTTTCAATTTCCTAAGTTTTGATGTAACTTGAAAATATGATATTTAAATGAATTGCCTACATATGATGTTGTATTACAAAGGAATAGTTTTTCCAAGCAATTAATAATATTATGTAATTAATATTGTAATTATAGTTCACGTAATTATTTCCTTTGATAAACAATAAATTTCATCTGAAGCGGTCAACTAATGCTGATTAAGATAAGAAATATAATGTTTCTTCCGATGATATTTATATTTTTAATTAAATAATTTACAATAAATTTGACAATTAAAATTGTTATATTAGAAATAAAAAAAATTAAATAAAAATATATGATTTTGCATATGATATTAGATCGTGTTCTTTACATTATTGAAAAATATGACATTTATAGATCGTAACTAATGAACGAATCTGACAGACAAAATTATATGAAAATCAATCATATTTGTATTTGATATGGTCTTTATTCGTCTTAAAAAAATTAAAAAAGCGTTTCGCAGGTTCAGGCATTTCCTGTTAACCATAATCAAAAGGCAATGTTGGAAGCCGAGAGAGTGAAGCTGTCATGGCTTTGGCGATGCACCTTATTAGATCGATAGAGATGCGCTGATATAAGCGTGTGACAATCACTGTGTATCCGATTCCGCTTGTCCGTCTTATATTATTTTCCAACCGCTTGATCACCTTGTTTGCTTCGTCGTTCTAACCCCACCAAAAGTTATCTACTACAGCGCCTGAAAACATGCACCCGGCTACTTCGATCCTATTCTTATATTTCCTGCCCTTGAAATTGACAGCGTACGACGTGGCAGCGGCGAGTTGTACGTTGGAGGCGAAGTGACGGTATGCGGACTGTTATGGGTGGGTGACTGCGAAGTTGACTGCAAGGGGAGTGTCCCCATAAAAGATGATGTCTGCCGGGCGTTCATGTATGTCCGGTATAATTCACAACACTTCCAGGGCTACATCCATTCGAGCCAATTGTGCGGCTGCGAATACCACGTCGCGAATGGCGTTATACCGCAGTCCTTAATAACCTCCGAACGGGCAATGAGTGATTCCACCTGTCATAGGCATGCAACGGCCGTATCGATAGTCATTTTCGTATAAGGGAATCCCAAGCAACATTTAGACTAGGATGAAGAACAGTGGGTGTGTTAGTTCCGTTCCGGATGCTGCATTTGGTACGGCGCGAAGCAAATCCCTAGCAATTGAACACGACACTTCTTGTAGTCGGCACGATTTATTGCGGTAGATGATTGTATCAGCTGGGTCGAGGCAATATGACTGATCAACCGGGAAGTTGATGATTGACCACCCTCTGTAGGCGGTATAAAGGACGAGTCCATTGAGGTTCTTAGGGTTACCAGGGCATCGGAATAGCCAGGAAATAGTGAAGCGTTCAGACTGTATACCTCTCCGACCTGCTTCACGCTATTGTTGAATGCGCTCTGTGCATTCAAACATTGCATCTTAGATCTAAGCCACCCAGACGGATTGGGAGTGTCATCTGTTATTTGGTCGCTTCGTGAAGTTGACACGCGCATATTTTCTGGAAAGCACTGGTTATTTGTCTGTCAAATGACCGACAAAACGTTTTTGTCATCCTTGGATCGACTGAGCTGAGGAGGTGGTTTATCCTGGACGAGAAAGCGCAGTGTCGGAGTAAAGGATATCCAACTTAAGGATCTGGCAGCTTGGTTACTGTATCAATTGTCTGAACAAACGATGGAATAACTTCATTTGTCAGGTGAGTCTCTATAAATGACTCGTCACCGATGGGTATGCCTAGCAAGTACATGCTCCCTGAAGTGTTCTCCAAAACCGCCTCGGATAATAGTGCCAGGCAAGCGTTTACAGCTTCAGCTTACATGACCTTAGTCTTTTGCCAATATAGCTGGAGCTTCATCACCTTCAAGCTCGCATCTATCCAGCCGAGTGCGAAAGTGATTGATGATAGCTTTCCGTCGACTATGCCGTCGTTTAGGTACCACATTTTGAAATTTATTCCGGGGGTATTGAATACATGTTCAGTTGTACTCTTAATATTAAACGAGAAGAAGAACTGACCCAATTGATCCCACTGCTGGACTCATTCACATGTGTTGAGAGGGCCGAGTGAGCCGAAACCAAGAAGTGCCTTGCACTTGTAGTAAGGTCAAACCACGGCAACAGCTAAGGGACGTTATCTCAGATCGCCACTTATAAGTGTGCTCTGGATACTGAATTAAAAGCGTTCGAGAGGTCGATCTTCATCCAGGTTTAGTTGTTGTCATTGGCATGTTGCTCGTGGAGTCGTCTAACGTTGTGAACGATCCTTTTCCACTGCGTTTGTGGTTGCTACCCCTAATTATGTTGGTTGAAGTAGACTTGCGAAGCGTTTGCGGAGTAGAAGACAGATGTACTTCGAACAGAGACGTCGGAGAGTTTCACCATTGCTATTGGTCTTATACCCCGTCCTTTTTGGCAATGCGATCAAGTTCGCGCCGGCGATGTAGAGCGCCACTCCAGAAGGTGCGAGTCCTGCATGGATATGGTTGACAAGATGCGTCTAATAAAGCTATAATCGAAATGGAAGAAGATTATGGGTGTATTTATTATTTAAATAAAAAAATATTTTTTATATAGTTTATAATTTTTTTAAATTGTTTATATAGTCAAAAACAATAAATTATTGTCATAATTTATTTGACTTGATTATGATTAAGATTAATTAAGATTAATTGAGATTATTATAATTATAAATACTAATAAGATTTTAATTTTATTTTTATTTGTAGATGTTGTTTAAGACATTGTTTTCATTTCACTCGAGAACACTGGTAAAAACAGGTTTTTCTATGTAATTTCAAAATATTTAATCTTTTCATATAATTAAATTGAATTATAGTAGATATTATAGATTATAGACGGCATATAATCCATAGTAAGTTAAATATATAGTATTTTATTATACAAGTACTAGCATATAATATAAAATATTTATTATAAAGTATATATATTTAAATATATAGTATATATGATATTTAACGTATAAATAACATATAATATGTGATTTACTGTATTTTATATAGTCACAAAGGAAAATAATAGGTTTAAAATGCAATACTTGGCGTCAGGCATAGATTAGTCGCTGTCCTGAAACAGCTCGAAGGACAAATTAATTTATGATATATATAGTACATGGTCTCTTTGATGAAATATACCTCTGAATAAAAGCTAGGTCGTAGGTTGATAAAGATCAAGAAAATGCGTGATTTATCAGGAGTATTCAGATGTGATATGTGATATATCAAGCACGTGCATTACTCAGCTTTCATAAAGCAGACCTTCTATTACGCAGCTTTTGTAAGAATCATGATAACAAAGTTCGTTTGAATATATTCTTTAAAATTTTTTCTAACAGTAAAGCTAAAGATGGTGGTCATTTGACCGTTCATTTACTCTCTTCCCATAAGTGTTCACTTTATATCGTCTTAGATCAGGTGATTACGAAATTAATCATTGATCTTCTGCTGAATCTGTCCTAGTGCATGCACGCAATTCTGTTCAAACACAAAGTTCTTTCGACTATGCTCAAACACAGAGTTAGTTATTATTGCAAATTCTTTAAATATTTGAAAGTATTCAAAAAGTCATATCTCGAATACTATGCATAAATCAAATTTTATTCTTATGTAAATAAAATCATGTGTAAAAGCAACTAAAATAAATCTTTGCTTGTATTATTAATAAAGAAAAATCTGTCTTGTCTAGTCTATATTAAATTATAAAGGTAACTTGCATCAAACAATTATCCGACGCTGAAATATTACGAGTACTTAGTAATAAATGGCCCACCAGCAAAATTCGCATAAACGATATTTCCGGTAAATTTCAACTATGATGATACTAGTAGCATTTACAATTAACAGATTAATAGGGGGATGTGGTTCCATGTTTGAAATTTATGTAGAAGCCATAGAGTTTAATGGACTGACGACTATTCAACAACAGCGCCTAGTCAATAAGGTATTTTTTGCATTTATTATAAATAAGTTGTTTAATACAGTTAACAATTAATATTTAAATCATATCATAATATGATTTAAATTATATTCTAATATAAGATGCCTGGAGTGTCGAACTTGCCTTGCCCAATGGATACAACAATACAAAAAACATGCAATTGGTTTGAGTTCTAATTCCAAAAGCTCTTGTTATCTTTTATTTAAATATAACAAGATACTCCTTTTAAATAATTTTGATTTATCAAAATATTTAAGGATTCTATTAATTCAATTTTATCTATATATTTATAAATAATTATCGGAGCTGGATCAAAGGAAAGAAGAAATTATTTTTGATATTTCGTTAACTACTGTTAGCATCTTCAGAAAATTAAAATGTTTTTTAAAATGTACATGCTTATTTAAACAAGTTCAAAACGATCACGGCCATTTGCTTTGGGCAGGTGCTGCTGTTGTTAGCGATAACCAGATGCTTTTACTGTTGTTTGAATTTTTTACACGATTTCGTCAACTTTTAAAGGTACACAAAACACAATAAAAAAGGATGATTCAAAATAGTTTAAAAACAAAACAAAAATAATTACCATAATATTTTCATTCAAAATAAATAATTTGAAAAAAATTAGAAAAAAAATAAAAATAATAATAAAATTACCAGAAACATTAAATAAAGTATAAAAATAAAAAAGATTATGTTAACAAAATAATCGTTTACAACATCTTTATAAAATATTTAACGTTACGCCAGGTTATTATTCGGCATAATAATATTAGAGTTTATATGAATGTAATAATCGTCAAGAATTTTTCTATTTAAACAATTGGTTTCTTTTGCTAAAACAACAGTATTATTATAGTCAATATTGTGATCTAAATTTAAACTATGGTCAACAATAGTGCTACTTAAGCCTTTTTTGAGTGTGTGTTTATGTTATTTTAATCTAGTCTCTAATGGTTGGCCTGTTTGACCCACACATATATTTTATCGCATTCTTAACAAAAAAAATTTATAAACAACTCCATCATTATTATGTTGGGGTTTCTTTTTCAAAATGTTATGTAGTTTCCGTATTTTACTATTATGCAAAACAATATTTGCAGTATTTAATGTTTTATTGTTTGAAACAAATCTTTTGATATTAATATTTCTAAAATTATTTATGTAATCCTATGTATTTATTTTCTTTTTATGGGTCAAAAACAACTTGTTTATCAGTTTTGTTACTTATGTAGAAAGCCTTTTTAATTGCCCATGATGGAAAACCGTTTTTATCTAATAGAATTATAATTATCTTATTATTTATTTCAAGTTCATTTATCGTCATTTCAAGTTTATTTCAAGTTCATCGTACCGTCATAGGTAAAAACATTATTTTGTGATAACCTACCATCCCTTGTTTTTTGTTTCCGCTAAATTAATCTGCAAATCATTCGCCATACAATCCAGTTTGAGCCTAACAAATACTGAACTCAAATCGCCTAATTTTGACGAATATATAACCAGATCATCTGCATATAAAAGACAAGAAGAGTTAGTTTCACTTATACATACTGGCAGATCATATACAAATAGACTGAACAAAAGTGGGCTAAGAGGGTCACCCTGAGGAACGCCATTAATTTGTTGAAAGTAATCTAAATATTTTATTCCATCAAAGATTCGGACAATGCGAGGAGAGAACCTGATGTAGTACATGTATAATATAGCGCTTTAGGCTAAGTGCGATTATTAATTTTCAGAGAAGCAAGTCTCTGTCAATGCAATCGAAGGCCTTTGTAAAATCTACGAAAACAGCGTACAAAGGAAGGTGATTTGAACGAGCTTTCTCAACATCGTTTCTTAAGATGGAGACAGCACTTGTGGTATAGAAACCTTGTCGAAAACCATGTTGTTCGATTGTGAGTAAATTTGATATATAGACTGCAAGTCTACGGCTTATGATGGTAGCAAATAACTTATATAAAATAAATATAACTTATATTAATATAAAATATATTAATAAAATATAAAATAAAATATTATATTAATAAAATAATCTAATAAAACAATAGATTATTAATAAATATAAATAAAATATTAAATTAAAAAATATTAAAAAATAATAAAATATTAGATTAATAAAAAATATAATAAAATATTAGATAAAAATATTAGATTAACATATTATAATTTAACATTAAATATGTAATTTAGAATAAAATATTATTTTTCAGTTTAGATTTGATTATTGCCAGTATTACATTTTTGATAATTGAATATAACTTAGGCTACCGGCTTACTAATCTGCTTCTAAAATTGTACTTCAATGACATTCAATTCAAAAGATATCAAATCATAGGAAATTTAAGACTTTTAACTATTTTATTGAATTCAGGCACTTGGTGAACATATACCCAAAATGCATGGTATTCGAGTCTATACTAAAGCAGCGTCCGATGTGTAGAAAGAAGTTAAAAAGTATCTAATTGCTGAAAAAAATTAAGATATAACAAACTTAATTTGTTAAAAAATTGTTTTTTTTTAATATTGTTTTACTCGCTTCTTAAAAATTAATTAGCAAATTAATTAAAAAATTTTATGATTTTTTCAAATGTAAAATCATTTGATAAAATTATTAAATCATTTTAAATAACTTTTAATAATCATTGAAAGTATTATTTTACTCTGCATTTTTATACTAAATGTATTTGTAGAAATAATATGTAGTTTCAAAAAATAGGTGAAAAATGTTTCTTGTTGAATTATAGTTTGAAAAATGCGTCATACCTAGTATATAATACTGTATAGGTCTCTATTTCAATAGCTTTTGTTATCATTTTCAGAAATTACAAAGGTTTTTCAAAGCATTTGTAATTCTTTAAGATTTTTCATATAGAGGTCGTTGAGAAACGGAGTACTATTAAATAATCATATGATGATCATATAATATTTTAAAAGTATAATATAATATACATATTATATAAATATAATATTTGTATATTTATAAATTTTTATATTTATATAAATTTTTATATTTATATTTTTATAAAAAATGCACCTAGTTATCTA